>UZAF01016221.1:84537-115861 GCA_900617895.1 Haemonchus placei | reverse complement strand
AAAAAATTGAATGCAACGGGAAACAATCAAACGTAGTATCGCACTGATCTCGTTGAATGAGTTGAGCTTACACAGCTCACCTCAAAGAGTATAAGGGTTGTCAAGAGACTGCCAAAGTGTCTGCGTGGTTTATACTGCAGTCCTGTTCGAACTAAAGAGTTATCTTGAATACCTACAACGCTTTGGCGCAAATTTCAGGTAATCGAATCTCCTAATTGCACTTTTTACTACCGCAGAGTTGCTTTGAAAGCAACTGTCGATTCCACGAACAACTTAGGAAGTAGACGCTTAAAGTGTAGCGTCTTGACTTTACAAAAACAACATCCAAGCCATTGAAGTTGTTTTGCCATAGTGCTTTGGTTACTACGGTTGGAATGTTTCAGACGTTCATTAGACAAAATTACAAGAGTGTTAAGGTAAAAAGTTCCAAACCATCAACACCCTAAGGCCGCCACGGATAAGTACGCCGATGGATAAAACTTAATTAAACGCCATTACCCATTTGCTTTATCGCCGCATCAGATGACCGCTGCGTGGCATCGACTTGATCACAATCTCAAACGGCACCGACCCCCCAACAACATGTAACACGATTAACAACGGTGCGATTAGCGATGCAACAAGATTAATGATGCCGAAACACAACGGACATCATGACTTTCGCGGAAAGGCGTGAAACTGAGAGAATTCAACACCCGTCGCAAACACAGAGACATTGTTCCTCCAGACTTGAGTCTAAAAAAAGCTAAAGTTCTTGGGCGTCAATCAATTCCGCCTAAGGGTGCGCTCCCACATTCGATTTCTATTCAGGATTGTGTGAATGTGTATATGGCCATACAATGACTTGCGGTGGCCAGCCGATGTGTAGGTCCGTGCTTGCACCCTCTCTGACGATCCTCTACATTCCTAGGAGTCTGGTAACAAAAACCTGACCACTAGGGATGGAAAGCTTGGTTGGCCTAGGCGATTATCGATCCGGGATTCGAACCCGTGACCACGCATGAGAGATAGTGCGCCGCTTGCCACTTCACCACTTCCACTCGTCCTCTAGACTAAAGCATACAAAACAACCTCGGTGGAAAGGACCACTTGCTCATCCAATGAGGCAAGAAATTTCTTGACCAGTAAAAAGGCAAAACTACTGACAACATTGCATTCCTAATGCTAACCAGTATCTCCTGATTGTTCACGAAAATGAGCAGCGGTAACGTTTTCGAGGGACCACCTCGCAGCTGATCAGATTGGAATTAATATCACGTCAAACTCGTTGCCTCACCGCACTGTTTTCTTTTCCTATAGTCATCTTGCTTAGGCATTGTTTTCACTACAAGTCTCCGGTCTGGGCACTTGCTTTCAGTATCTTAGCCCTTTGAGTCGTGAACTTGATCTACCCCGAGGGTTTCTTTTCTCGCGACTGAACCATTGCGCTTAAATGTTAGGAAAAAATTGCACACCGAGCTTGCAGGCTTATTCAAGCAAGGCAAGACATCGTTAAGAGACATTTAGTCGGTGCATCCCCCAGCGGTCCTGGAGAATTCGGGTACGAGACAAAGCGAGCGGCGCTAACTCGATTTGGATCGCTCTCTAGCATTTTCCTCGTACCCACTTTTCTCTTCGTAGACCGCTAGTTATGCTGCAGAGACCTAACAAACAACAAACAAACTCTTGGTAGTACGGTGGCGTGCTTGAGTGGGAACACAATTCGGAAAAATAACTCGACATAGCGAAGTCAATCCCCAGACATAGCGATACCAATCCCCGCTGCACATGCATACACCTGAGGGAATCTTGACACAAAGACCTCCTTTCCCATCGTGCCCAGACAACAGTAAATGATAATACATGAATATTACACTGGAGAATCGAACTACATGGGTATAAAGGAGCATTAGTCAGTTGACACTGTGAACGTTCATAAATTACTGATTTCCAAAATTAAAGTTTGATTTTTTAAAGCTCATTCTTGATCATGGATACTAAAAATTAACCATACAAGTGAAATATTAATTAAACATTCAACCTTTCAACTTCGAATTTTAATTTTAAACAAGCTGCAAAGTCCCAACATTAGCAACAAATAATTTGCCAAAAATGAACCTTAAACCCTCTCCAAGACACTTCATGTACTACAAGAGGCATGAGTAACAACATAGGCTGTTTTGCAATATTCGGTACGAATTTCAAACCCTGAAAGCTGGATTTTCCTTAGATCCTTCCCTTCTTGCTGTCTATGACTCCAAAATGGACTATTTCTTTCTGGTGGAATCAGGGATAAGGAATAGAGAGAGCTCCTTCTTTTTGGCACAATGTTATGCAATAGCTGCAAGAATTCATTTGCTACAATTTCTGTGTTGAGAGCCTTTGGAGCCCTCCACCAAATAGAAATTTACCAGGCGTTCGTCACATTTAACGAAATGTGCAATTGCCTGAAAAGTACAACGTCCCCTCCCCGAACAGCCAATATATTGCCGATTCAGATGCGCTCGACCATTGGCATTTACAGCCCCCATAGGTATAGGTTGTGGCGATCGCAGATTCTGAGCGATGATTGTTGGAAGCTCCATCATGGAGCAAGTAGCCGCTACCACGCACTCCCCTCTGTTACAGCTCCCTGGTGATTTCGTTTCCCACTCGACCGGGGCCTATTATCGTCAAGTGGTAGTATACTGGTGCCCATACCAAATGCGCCCACTGGCAATCACAAAGCATATCGAAAATCCTCCGCGCACTTACCTACTCTCTTTAAATTGAAAATTTGCTACTGAATAAAAAGACAATTAAAGAGAAATTCGGTAGAATTGAATTCGTCAGACTTCTGACAGATTGCAAACAAACTTGTTTCAAAAAAACAACACTAAGTTCAAAGGTCTGCATCTCTTCACCCTATTGCACTACCACCTCGAATCACAGTAGCACTCAAAAAGGATGTCCGCTCTCCTTTGGAGCTTTTAAAAGTTCAACCTTTACCCATTGTTCATGTCTCTCGGTTTGAAAGAGGGGTGAAATAGCGGGATCGTTGATGTTTATGAAGCACCCAATTAGTTATTAACAGATTTGTAACTTTTTCTCAGACATATTACTACAGTATGCTTGATTCTCTGTACTGGAATTACACAAATTTATGTAAGGCTTCAGAAGAGAGGATTTTTCACAGCAAGGTGACTGTCATCACGCGAAACTCCTAAAAACTATTTGTCGACTATCAATATTCCTCAGTGACAATCAGCATTTTCTAGAAATCCTTCGAGGTTTTCTCTTGCAAAAACCTACAGAAGAAAGCAAAAAGAGCTTCTTGAAGACTCACATAGTAAAATCATAGTGACCAGGCATGTTTGTATGCAGAACAATTTTGATCACACGTTTCGTCACAAAGTCGAAAAGCACATCCTGAAATGTTGGCATTGAAATGGCAGTTGCATACGAGGAACACATTTCTAAATTCACTGCCCCAAGACCTATTTTATAGCTATACTAGGGAGAACACCTAGCTGCACAGTTAATAACCTGAAGCGCGAACCTAGCAAAGAATCATGGATCACGATCCCATGTAGTTTGCTGGAGGCTTTCAGCAGTTAGGTTCTGCCAGTAATATCATAAGCACCGAAATTATGTCCGTGTACAATTTCATAAACAGCAGAGCCAACCCGATTTCCGGTCACCCAAGACGGCTCATCCTGTAACGGAACGCTAAGTGTGCGTAATGAGCCTAATCGCATTCGTTCATTTGGGTAAACACATTCTCATCGATCTCATCCTACTCCGCGGACACCTCTTTACATTTAGGACACAGATGACGATATCCGCAAGGGGAGAACGTGATTTATTACATTTTTCAAAAATTCGGAGAATATCCCCAAGGGGGACGGACAGCTGGATCGGTTAGGCTAAGCCGCCTCTCTCTGGACTTCATCCCTTTCTCTGGTTCACCGTGCTGTTTCGACCTAAACGAGAAAATTGCAACTCAATGATATCAGAAAGGCCCCATCTCACCTTTGTTACATGCCCATCTGNCCCAATAGCTAAAATCAAGGCGCTCTCTTCTCACCCATGAATCTACCAGGCCCAAGGCTCCTTCACAAGCGAAATCACCGCGCAATAACCCCCTCAACCCCGGCTGCTGGTTCCTCTTGTCTGTGCCCGCGAAGGCATGATCTCCTCGACAAAGTTCCTGTTCAGTGAAATAGCAGGTACCTTCCGACCAGATTGCAGATGGTAGTCAGACTTATGGAGACTCTGGCTCCACCATAAGCGGCGGTCAAACAAAAAACATGCATGACAAACATGTAATCCGTATCCATTACCGACAGCAGGTGTTCGGGGCATGTCAAGTGCTTTTCGTCGCTCTTCTAACATGACATCGAACGATGTTTGGACGACATATGCCCCTTTTACCGTCCTGTAATCCCTGACCGCGCAAAGCTACCACAGGTCGTTTTCCACGAACTGAAATCTGTCATTTACCGTAGTTCTCTGAGGAAATTCGTACAATCATCATTGGGAGCGCAGCAGGGTTAGATGAGTGCAGTAATATTGAAGGTGAGAAGGGCCAATTTCATTTTAAGTAGTCAGACTCGTCAAAAGCCTCATTTAGCCCAAAAAATAGAGCGCTTTTGTGTAACTCTTATGCACTGAACTATAATTATAATGTATCCTATTTTATTTGAATTGAACTGGTTCAGCTCTGGGGAAATGCTGCCTGACCACCTTTACCATCAGGCCAAAGATTTGATTGGCTGCTGCTCCTTGTAGAATAATTAGCGGCATGGTCTTTCATTGAAGTGTTTATTCGTCATCATTAGCTCATCATCGTCGCTTTGAACAGCAGTCTATGGGACGATGTGACCTCAGCTGCTTCAAATGACATCAAAAAGCTAAATCCCGAAACTGGAAATTACATCACACCAGAAATGTAGGCAGCTATGCAAATCCTAAAAAGTAGGCCGAAAACACTTTGCCGTCAATTTTCAAGCATGATAACACTTTCCACTTGAACGCCCTTGGCCCCGACACTTCCAAGTTTGTATGCTGTCCTGCAGTGAACCATAATTCCTTACAGCACAGCTGCCATTTCGACCCCTAGGCAGAGGCTCACCCAACGCTGAATTGATACCAAATAAAAGCAGGAAATAAGGAGGTAGATAGGTCCAGTTCTTTTTCTTTCCTAACTTCCCGAACTTTCTAGACCGTCGCGTTTTCTCAGGCAACGTTAAATTGAGAATCAATTCCCTTTAGCAGCAGATGATCAGATTCAAGAAAGAGCAATGAAAAGCGAAGTTTTCAGCGGTCCACAACTCAATACCTCCGCGAGTCATAAGGTCATACATCAAAAGATCTCGTCATTGGTGCTATTTCGAGTTTAAAAATGTTGACGAAAAAGATAGAACGCATTTTTTTGTACAGAATGGAGGATGCTCCGCCCTTCTGAAAGCTTAAACCAGTACTATGGATGTAGACTGAATTTTTTAAAAACACCTACTTCTCAGGTATCATTTCCACACGTGATCGCGCTAGTGTAAAACTCAACAAAATCCCTCACGTTGTGAGGTATCTGTAGAAGAAAGAAATTCAGAGCTTCAGACATCCAAACACCCTCGAGACTTCGATCAGATGGCAAGCAAGTCACCTGGTTCTAGCACATTTTCGTATTACAAGCGCAAAACAATAAGAAGCAGTAGCATAAAGGCGACCCACACAGTAATCACTGCTGTCGGAAACTGTGTAGAGTGTAGAGACTTCCCACACTGTAGGGAATCTAGCTTATGCTTGTTTCTTGCATGTTTCTAGCGAGCTTCGATGCTCGCCTATAACCCCAGAGCGAAAAGGNAGGTTTTTTGACCATTATGGAAGAAGCAAATTGCTCACACAATTAGCATTTCCTTCACTGAAATTTCTAGTTTTAAGGCCATTATCTTACCCTTCCATCAACAGTCACACGTAATGCCCAACAAATTGACAGAATAAAAGTGCTTGTTTACAAGCCTCTACAGTTGTGTCATGCCTCATCAGTATTCCTTGAATTTCCTGTATTCTTATAAGATGAAAGAAACCGTCTTCAGTCAGCTCTTATTCCTTTGATTACTTTCCGTGATACTGCCATCGCTATGAAAAAACCTGACCTGATCCATGGTTCTGCACGAATGTTACTACGGAGTGCTAGCCTACCCCCGCCACCCTCCTTATTTCTAACGTTTCGGAATCGCGTGCTGTTTCCACTCTCGCTCGTTCGCTATTCAGTGCTAATTACACGTCACAATATCCAAAAGCGCTATTCAGCCAGTGACCTCTACCTCATTTCGTGTTTTAATCTTCTGAGTTGTACGAGTGGCTTATCATTTCTCAAGCTCGGAAGGGGAACTTCACAAAACACCGAATTCGATCATTCGTGATCTCACTCGAAAAGTATCAAACGAAAATCTGCCGGCTACTGCAAACGCCGAGGTTTTAGCTTGCCCATGACACCTCTAAAAGGTCGAGTGCCTCCAAAAAAGGAACCTTCTCCACGCATGCCCGTTCTTTTTAAAGGCCGTACACCAATCGAGCAGACAACTCGTCGCTCCACTGGTGAAGCGGAAAAAGTCAGACAATCCGTAAGCGTTTCCTCTCAATGCCATTTGGGCTACCTGACATTTCCTCACTAAAGAGAGCAGTAAACGGTATTAGGTAGACTACACCACATCTCCGTAGCTCAGCAAATCAATGAAAAATCGGCTTATACCATGTATGTAACCCATATTCCGTTGATATATCAGGAAACGAGTGGATCCGAAATTGTATTAGCAAACCTATGAAATTCACCATCTAAGACTTATGGAGGTTCAAATGTGACTAGCAAGAAAAAACAGCCAACCAATTCGGCCCAGAATTCGCTTAGCCACAACCACCGTATTTCTAATAGAAAAAATGTTTCTGGTTTAAAAAATCGTTATCCTTAACTAAGTCGCTGTGCCCGATTTCGGTGAGTATAACCTAGTATTGAAGCTATTTGTCATGAGACAACAAGAACGGTTCAATGAACGGTGTCTTTCCTTTTGTTTTGGCCATCTAACCATTCAAATCGCCGGCTGCAAACAGCGATTGCACGGATGAATTATTAAGGATTTGTCCACGATCAGCCCCAACACTTTGTAGAACGACGTGCCTTCTGCCAACCGCAGTAAATGTGCGACGAGCGGAAAAGTAACGTCACTAGATGAGTAGACTTTAGTACGTCTTATGCCTCAAACTATCCGCCACAGTATGACACTTAGAGGATCGTCACAAAAGAGTTACAGAAAATTACATCGTTTGTGAGCACTCATCGTTTATTTGCCGTTGCTGGGAACGCCGACAGCGGAAACAACGACGAGCTTTGACGATTACAACGGAAAAGTTTCATCAAAAACTGGAAGGTGGAGCCGAGCGACAAGGTCCCGATGGAGAAGTCGGGATGGAAGAACTACCGGGTCAGTGTTCATGTATGATATCGTCGCTTCAGTTACTTGATAGTAGGGACAATATAACCCACAAGAAGGTGGTCCAATGTCCGATGCCCAATAGGGTAGAATACAATCAGATCAACCGAGAGCATAGGAAACTCATTTATTCACCAGTCTGAATGGACCATGCGAACAAGTCCACTTCCATTCATACACTTGTAGAGCAGCGCCTACAAATTGCCAACCGTTCACAATAACTATCCGAGAATTCAGCAAGTCATATAGGTCGCGCGAGGTGTGAAACGCGTAATGACACCGACAGCGGGTACCAATCGCCTCGTTAAACTCCACTCTCCGTGTTCGCAGTTCGGGTTCTGAAATTGCACAAAGGCCAGTTCACACCAGCCTTCACTTACCGTATCCAATGAAATACCCTCAACGAACGAGTTCTTCACATCGTTCATGGGATCGGCTGCAATCACGCTTTCGCACAATACGTTTGCTGGAATTTCGGTTCATTGATGAAGGGCCTTCATAACGAAATAGCCTGGTTGATGGCATGATTCATCAGCTTCGCAAAATAGATGATTCTCTCGAAATATTAGGAGAATCAACCCAATTTATAAAAACCTATCTGGAAGATAGGAAACCTAACAAACAGATGCTGTACTCGTTTCTAAGAACACTGCAAGAAGAACCGTCTGGTCTTGTTCACAGACCGCTTCTGGCCATCCCCAGCTTCTCAAACTTCATGAACAGTGCTTGAGAGTGCCAACATCCTACTCAGCAACGTTAGGTTCGCTTAACCTACGGATGTCAGCAATCAAAAGTCTCGTCATTCACACTCTAGCGATTAGGGGACAGCATAAACTCCAATATGGATAAGTGGAAAAGCAGTTTTCCGGGTTCAGAGTTTTCAATCGAAGAATCCCCGTTTGAGAAGTCCGCCTAGAAACAGCTAAGATATTTAGTCAAATACATTACCCTCATAGTGACTTGCCACAATACGGTAGCCGAGCGCAACTCCTTTCACACTTGCCTGCCAACCTTTTGCCCTCGCTCGGCGGAAGGTCAATATCGAGGGAGCGGCAAAGACACGCCGCCAGGTGACCTTATACATTCACAATCAAAGACGATCATTTGTTAATAGGTCAGCACAAACAACAAAAAAGAGCTAATTAGTTCCCGATTCAATAAGTTACAACTTCCAGAACTATTCACAAAGTAATTCATCGCGCTCCTTCTGCTACCTTTAGCTCAGAAAATCCCACGACCTTAACACTTAATAGATCGACACATCGAGAATTCGCGCATCGTGAAAATTTAATGCCATAGTCACATCCTGCGTGCATATGACCACCGCAATGGACTCATGGCTAGCCCTGGCCCACACTTATCGACTCATCGACTGGATGAGAAATTCTGTAGAAGAAGAAAAAGCGAGATCAAGGGGGACACTTCGTTTTTCCATCTCAAGAATATGCAGTGAAACATGAGTTGGCGAAAAAAAATGGAAATTAATAACCATCTCCAGCTGCCGTCTTCCATCATACTTTTTGAAGCAAATAGCTCATTAAGCTAGTCATAATGTAATTATCAACTGAACTGCATCAAGTCGAAAAACAAGACTTGGTTGCCCTCGCGCTCCGATGAGCTGACTCATTGGTTTTTGTAGACTGCAAGTCCTTGCAACTATACAGACGGCATCATGAGAGAGCTGATCCTCCGTGACATATTGTATTGAAGAAATATGTCCGCTGCTGACATACGTCACATATTCATCACCTCCTACTGCGTTCGGTCGTAACAATCCACCGGATAATCTACGCTAATTAATCAAGCAAGGCTGTCAAGGAAGGTGAGGCCTGCTGCATCAATGCAGCAGTTAGCAGCCGCCTTACTGCGAAAACAAAATACCTGTCAATAAAGAACTTTTTCTAGTTAAACGTCTTGGCAGAAGCCTCGAAGTGGTTCCAACAGCCATTACTCTTACGGCTTTTAATCAGCTTTTCAGCAAAGTTCATGGCTATGAACTCAACTAGTAGCTTCACACTGTATGGAGCACTGCACATTGCATCCACCCCGACTAGGTGCCCGCCATTTGGTCGTGAAATTAATTCACTACAGTGTTTTTGGTCGTGCATCACACTTTTCTGACAAGCTAGGCCCAAGCGCTCGAGTGGTGCGATGATCAGGTAAAAATAACTAGAATCTCTAATTATTACAGGCTCGCCTACAAGCCCATCACGATCACCCATCCATCACGGTCAGCCAGAGACAAACGACTTGGATGACCATGCACTTGTGCTTAAAGCTATGCCGATCCTCCCCAAGGGATGGGATAGATTACGTGGAATGACCAGCGGCAGAACACTGCGCTGTTCAAAGCGGATGATTCATCAGAGATGCCCTTAGATAACGCATTAGGCTGCCGGAAACAATTCGACCAATGCTTTTGGCAACGGCTCTCATACATATGCATTCGGCATGCATAGAAAATGACATTTTCGATTTAATACCCTACAAGCAACCTGAATTCGGCAACCAATCTGCTCAAAAACACCCTAGCTTTCAACGTTCCGATAGGTGCATTTAAAATCCCACTGGATTTCCAGCAAAGCGCCCTAATGTCGCGTAACCTAGATCTGTCTCGTAGCTATTCAAAGATGTCAGCTGAAAAAACACTGAATTCAGCTGTGATCATCTAAATACCCCCTTCTGACAGCCATTAGAGGATTTACCCACCGCAGGTGGTTGCCGTCATCGGAAATCGCCGTTAGGGTCATGACATCGCTCGAGTTACTCTTCGTGGATCGCCATCCACCTGTGCTTAATCGTAGGGAATGGAATGAGGGAGTATTCCTTGACCCAACCACCATATGCCGAAGGAACACACCAATTATGCATCCTCGCCTGCCTGGAAGTATAGCTTGAGACCACAGGATTAGCTTGAGTGCTTAACGATGTTTAGAAGAAGTTTGCAAAAACCCAAAGTATTCTTCTTCTAATTGCTCCAAGACTACCAATTCCTTCAACAGCTGGTAGTACTACGAATTTAGCTTAACGCACTTTTTTGGGTGTGCTCAATTCTAATACTGCTATTCACTTCACTTGCAGTGTGAATTAGGAATCAAATGCAAGATCTCGCATTTGTTTGCCATCCTTGAATTCTGCATCTTTGCCTTCTTTCAGTTTTCGTTGCGGGATATCTAATGTCATCCAGCTTGAAGATGTTTGTTCATCTTCGATTATACATCCAATAGTCTGTGTAATCGCCTACCCTTTGACCACGCCCCTTGGCAGTGCGATGCCACGCCTTCCCACCCAGCCGCCATTTTAGCTATCGTCCAAAAGCAGCTCAGCCGCATGGAAACAATACTATTGTTATTACTGCTACTATTGACCGACACCGTTTATGGAGTCACCGAATGCCCACGTGAGTGCGAATGTGATGCGATACCGCCGAACAACTCCTCGTGGGCGGTTTATTGTCATCGCGGTGGCCTCAACGATTCTCTTTTTGCTGATATTTTGAATCGACTTCCTTCATCGCTGAAACTACTAGATGTCTACGCTCCTAGATGGCGTCCTCCTAACAAATTCAAATGGAGCGATAACCTGAACAGGTTCAGCCAACTGAAGCATCTTCGCCTAGTGAGGTGCGGTATTCCTGCGATGAGTAGAAGCACAAGACTTCCTTCCTTAGAATTACTCGATCTCCAAGAAAACCAAATAGAGCATGCTACCATGGGCAACTTCGGAGGAATGACTAATCTGCGGTTTCTAGACCTGAGCCACAATCGTCTTAGCATCCTTCCAACTGGAGTATTCACTTTCTTGCACAATCTGAAGTCCCTGTCTCTTGCGAATAACACGATAACGGAACTGTCTGCGAACCTTCTTCGCGGTCTCCGAACACTCAAGTCATTACGGCTTGACGGCAACCGCATTCCGATCAAGCAAATCAATGACCTCTTTGCTGACGTTCCCCAGCTAGACGAGCTGCATCTGAATGACTGTCGACTATCCAGTATCGCCAATCTGTCATTGAACGACGTTCCGCAATTACGTCATCTCGGACTGGCTAATAACAATCTGCGCACGATACCCACTCACGAGTTACGACAACTGGCACATTTGGCCGTGCTTGACCTCAGCGGAAATGACCTTGCCGAGGTTGGAGCATGCGCTTTTTGCTCCAACAACATATCCAGGCTCGATCTTTCCCATAATCGGCTGGGTCTGCAAAAGGAGCCTTTTCATGTCGATGCGTTCCGAAATATGCCTCTAACAGAGCTAGACATTTCTTTCAACCATTTGGATGAGTTTCAGTCCAGCTCGCTTGGATGGGCTCAGGAGACTATCCGTACGTTAAATGTAGCCGGCAACTCACTTGGAGGTAGGGCTTCACTGAAAGCTTGGCAATTTTGTTTTAGTCACTCGCTATCATCCATGTTCTATTATGTGGTCTTTTATATTTGTCTTTTCCGTATTCTGCCTGTCTATGAACAGAACCATCGAAGAGCCCAGAAATTTTTTGCATTTATAAAAAAAATTGACATGGAATAAAAGTGCACACTCAACCCCAGTATATCAATTTGTTTGCGTAGGTATTTCTTCACATAACGATTTCAGGCTTTCATCCGAGCATCACGGCCACGCTACCTTCTCTGCACACTCTCAACATGGCTTATAACAATATTGATAATATTCCATTGGTTTTACCTCCTCAGTTTTATCACCTAATATTTCTGAATATCTCTGGAAATTTGCTCAGCTACCTACCCGACAATCTACACTACCTACTGCCCAACTTGAAGGTAAGTAACTGAAGCTTCCAAAAACACCAATTCGAATTNNACTTAAGAGATCTATTTGTAGAAACACTGCACAATGTAACTGACTAGCTCCATAGCTTTCACAATCCATATTCACTATCAAAGAGCTATTTCGATCTGGGTGCCCTCTTATATTTGCATAGGCGAGCGAATGCTTCCCAAACGATGAAATGCAAATGAGATTGAAAGCATCTAGTGTGAAAATGACCCTCCATTCAAACCTTGGGCCATGAAACATGGAATTTCTGTTCAATTGGAACCTCCAATGTAATTAATAGGGCAAGAAACTACCTGGAACTGGTGCACACCCTCGGTTATGCAGCGAGGCTGACGTCTCAAGCCAATTATTACGATGTCCAGAATCATCACATGCAATATCAATTTTTGCTTTTGTCAATTACCCATTAAGAAGTGTGGACCTTTGGAAAATCATTCTAATTCAGGAACTGGACATCTCCAACAACGATTTCTCAACACTCTCACTGGCTGCTAGCAACTACATTGACCAGCTGGAAAGAGTGCACCTCGGGGGCAATCCGTGGGACTGTTCCTGCTCCATTCAACATATCCAGCAACACATGCGCGATCGCTATGCAATGAGACATATTCTTCGATATCACGACGCTCGATGCGCGGAGCCTGCCCTCGTCAAGGGACAACCCTTGCTCAGTGTCACCGATGTAAGTATGCAAATGTATGTCATGAGAAACGAGAACATTAGAACTGCTAACATCCCGAATGAATGACTGCGTTTATTTGCATTCATTGTTACAGCTTGTGCTAACCTAGGAATTCGCTTGCTGAATACTTTCTGAGTACTGTATAAGTAATACGTCATTTCAGATCAACGAATGTGCGGTGCTCTTCGGTGCTCGATATGGTCTTTCTCAGACGAGCGAGCTATTCATTCTGCTGGCAGCACTACTCTCAGCTGCCATAGTGCTGTCCATATTGCTGATCGGTTTGTACTTTCTCAGAGAACGACAATATAAAGGTTCCTACGTGACACGGGAACATTCCCGAACACCACTCACAATGGCCCACCATATCAGCTGCTCATCGAGTACAAGTGGAGCAAGCGAACCGCTAACCCCACCAGTGCCACCACCTCCACCAAAGGCAACGGCTACCTACTTTGGTATATAATTAACTTCTTCCAGCCTTTCCTTAGCTTAAGAATTCATCTATCTCGTATGTAAAATTCTAGAGAGCATAGCTACTGTCATTATTTTTGACAATAAGGGTAAATTGCGTACATATTTCATGCCTATCTCTTCATTCCTGTTGAACTTTCAACTTTGTCGCCTTGATTTCAAGGATTTATATTTTCTTTTTCCATGCTGTCCACGATCAACCCGATGCTCAATTCTCGTTCAGAGTTATCCTTTCTTGTCACTTGCTCTTCTAACTCATCTTCGTCAAATTTTGGATGGGGCATAATCTCACTACCGATGATCTCATTCATAATTGTCCCGTTCCCCTTTGAGATCATCCCGTCATCCTCCCTCACTCCAGTCATTCCCAAACTCTCAAAGCGCGGTGTTTGTATTGTTTAGAACTACTAAACAGTTTGCTGTACATATTGTAATAAATATTAATAAGTATTCAATTATGTTTGCTTATAGTAAACGGTGTTTGTGGGGAACCCGGCCAAAGGAAAATTCATTTGCATAAGTGATAATGGGAAAGTGCAACACGTTCATGCATAATGAAATCTGTTGTCGTATGCAGGTGAAACTGACAGCCTCCATCGACTTAACTTCTACTATTTACTCACCAATTCATAGTAAAAGCCACACTTCTTGGGGCTATTTCCGTCGATAAATTCTCTTGATGGTTAGCAAAATCCGTCGTAAGTCAGCATGGAAACATCCACCTCTGATAGTGATAAACCTAATGGCAATGACATCCTCTTTGCAGATCATGACTTAGGATAAACGTAGATTCCTAAAACACTCGGGACTGGTTCATCGTACGTGTCTTACAAGTACGCCTTCAGTCAAAAGAAACATGGACTATTTTCAAGAAACTGGGGAAACAAAAAGATGTTCTGTGAGATGGGCTCAGACTTTAGTCAGTTCTTAATACTAGTAAACTTAGAAAACATCTTCTATGCCTAAATAGTTGACCATGATGCATTACCGAGTCCTCACCGACCCTAAATTGTTTCTTTCCATGAAGCTCTACCTCCTGACAAACCATGGGTGTGGGAACTTAAGTCGACTATTGAGTTTTTGCACCTTATTATTGTCATTTCACACATAGGTACAGAAGAACTTAATAATGAAATATTAAAGTAATTAGTCAATAAGTAACAGATGTTTATGTAGCAGCCGTTGGAATTTATTCCCGTACACAACAAAATTAATTTGTTGCATTTGCAATAAGCAGCTCTTTAGTCATGCACAGATAAGAACAAAGCAGCTTTAACTTTTTCAAGCATAAACAAAAACTCTGAACAAACAACTATAAGAAAAGCTCAGACTGTTTTGTTCGCTACGGATTTGAATATCTTAATGGCCAATTACGTCGATTCTTTAAGGCTTGCTTGAAATCACAGATGAGCGATGAATCACATCGCTACTTATGCTACATTTCATCCGGACACGAAAGTCAGATGTTCAACCAGTGACGTAGAAATCATTCTTGCCAAAATCCAACTCTCCTTGTAGGATTCACTTTCTCATTTTCTCCAGCCTCTTCAATTATTTACCTATTTTTCACCCACTAAGGATAGACAGACGGTATAACAATCATGGAATTTTCACAGTATCCTGGCATCTGAAAGCGAAGTGATCCCAGCTATGTGGGAAGACTCGATGAACCCAAGTTCGCACACCCACAGAACATAAAGACCATAAAAAATCAAAGCAACATGGCGAAATTCTAGAACAAGAAACCCCTTACAACAAAGTGTCGAGTCGTGCCCTCCTCGATAATGATTAATGGTTCACGGCCAATAAGGCTCTCTCATGCACATGAATCTTTGAAGTGGCAGCTGTATTGTAAATTCGGATAGTCACGACAATAGGATTTCTGATGGCAGAAAGCACCACACGTTGAGGATTACTCCCTGTCCCCAACGTTTGCCGCAAAGGAAATTACGAAGAGGTCAATATTTTCGAAACACTTAGACAGATTACTAGAACCTGCCTGGTATGATTTTGAATTTTCGACTCACCAAAACGAAGGGATAACTTTTACGGTCACAGAAGGATGTACGCTTTCGAGTAAATCGTCAATGACTAAGTGAACCATCTGAGAATCTCGCTTACTTGCTCTCACTTTGCAAGATAAAAACAGTAAAAAAGGAAAGTTGGCACGTACTTCTAAGGAAATATCATTTATTTTGTAATGTCCATTTTGAGGGTGAACCTGTAGAGAGGGGAAACTCAAGCAGTAGCCCGCAACACCACAACCTGCTATCCATTAGGAGAAAACAAAAACGCTTGTCAGTGCACAAGCAGGTCCCACTGCAAAATAAAAAACTTGAAGTTGACAAAATGGCTTCGATTTAATTGAATTTGAAGAGCATCTTCAATTAAATCGAAGCCATTTGGTCAACAGCCTCATAACTCACGCTCACTCAACTCATTTTATTGACAAAAAAGAACTGATTGCACTACCGTCAACCCCTCCAGGCAAGGAGAACTCAATTTCCGAGGCCCCAATTACTCTTATATAAACAAAACTTCTTAATGAACTTCAAGAGATCCTCTTGCCATTAACTCGTTATTTCAAAGCGAAAGATATATTGGCAGGTGCCGACACGAAAGTTCTTCGATGAAAAATTCGAAGCTGCAAAAACTTTGTGGAAGCAATGTGAACAGGATAGCAAGGGTGATAAACTTCTAGAATATTCCCAAGGCAAACAACAAATGAGTAAACAAGTGCAAGTGCGAGGCTTTCGCAACTTTACTTTCAATGTTTCTACTACGCATGCCAAGAGGAAAACGCGAATCCAGCAGCAGAAATTACCAGCAAACGCTGAAAGCACTGTTCATATCAACGGTCAAAACTGCTTGAAGCGCTTCACTGCAGGGAGGCCCCAATCTCCCGTGGCACTTGACCAATGTGGTGAGAAAAATACCTCGAAAACCATCACTCAGGTTCCTATAGAACTACAACACACTGAAATTTCGCTTTAGAAATCCGTCAAAATCCAGACCGGCTTCGCTTGGTTCTGGGTTGTTCATCAATCGCACCCTCGGAACGTTTCCCTTTCTAAATGCCATCTACTCCACCTTCTCAAGCACCACTATACCCCTGGTGTGTATAATCCTGGAATTTGACTATTTTGGGAAATTCTAAAATAAATTCAAATTAAATGTCTTCCTGTCGAGGAGCTTTTGCGCAAGCTAATAAATCGTGAGGATAACGCTGAGTGACAATTGTTGCAACCACATTTCTCCAGTCCACTAATTCAGCAGTGAAATTTCGTGGAGGGCTACTAGAAGAGAACAGGGCACTACAGAAATGGCTTGAACCCAGAAAAACTAAATCATCTGCCTTGCAGAGTCTATTAGCTTCATTTCTAGCGCGCAATACCGCTTAAAAAAAAACTCGTCTTCGATTTGGAATTGGATGGCCCTTGTAAGACGGTGGAAATCATCGATGCCATTTTATTGTATTGCTGAAGAGACGGGCATACTCTTTGCTCCGTGTGAACAATGCCAACACCGACCGCTTTCTGCTACATAATACACTCGAGAAAATGAAAAGAAAGGTTCCAAGACAACTAAAAAAGCCGACAGCGCCGTACTTTGCACACTGTGCTTTACTGCTTCCCAACTATTTCACTACTGAAGGATGGAAAACTAAAAGAGGGTAGAGACCGGAGAAATATTAAAAGATATTGTCACTAGTGAAGGTCATTCCTTTCCGGGAGGATATGAGTACTCCTTTAATGGTTCCACTTTTCTGTAACGTCTGACCTTACCTATTCATTGACTTGTGACATAATCTAGCCATAAGTCCTCGATATTGCCTCACCTGATCCTTCTCATTAGCCACTGCATACCGCTCAGCAGCCTCCTGTTCTCCCCCCATTTACACCTCTCACCTGCGCATCAATCTAATTGAACCGAGCACAAAGCGCATAAGTCATCCAATTAATATCCGTGTCAGGCAGGGCTTTTACGAGAATCAAGGTACTCGGGTTCCGGGAAGAGGCTCAGTTTTTCTAAACTGAGCTCTTTCCTGAGACATGAACCGGAGATGGAAAAGACTACAGCAGATTTTCAACTCCAACAAAGCTATTGATGCTACCGAATTTGTTCTTTTTCTGTTTCAGACGCTTATTTCACTAAAGTCCAACGAATTGCACTTTCAAGTTTTACAAATTCGTTCCGAGGCGGCGAACGCAGCATCGAGTTCAAAAAAGGTGTAAATGTAGGTAACTAGAGCTAAATCGCCCACGTCCATCCACTTTGCATTTCTATCCTTTTCCTGTTGAAGAGAAATTACTTGTTCGCCACTGAAGAAGCCCCGCATCCATTTAACAACCATTAAACACTCCTTCAAGTCCCAACCACCTCAAAGTTACACTTCTATGAAACGAGGTCTTAGTGACTCTGCTGTTCCGGGGAAGCATTTTTCGTAGTCAACGCGTCAAGCTCTGCCAAAAATAGCTGGCAAGTTTGAAACTCACTAAATAGGCCGTAATTTAATTTTTTGGTGGAACCTATAAAGAGGTCACTCGGAAGCGGAATCAGAGCAAAAGTACCAGTGTATTAGAAACTAGAATATCAACCAAGAACTGCTTGGCCAACATACCCGAGCATAACCAAAGCTTTTCCTCAGCAACTAAACAGATAAGACTCATAGAATCATACCTATCTAGTTGCTGAGGAAAAAGAATCTAGGACAACGCACTATTCTGCACCACTCTGGCAAACAATGGTCCGGCACCTCCTTTACAACTATTCATCAAGCCGTAAGGTTTGCGTTCCACTTTCCAACTGTCAGAAGCTGTCAGAAGTACGCCCTTGCCAGCCTGAGGTGTCACTGAAGAAATAATAAATGACTCTCGGGTAGAGCTACGACCTTTGGGTGCAGCTGTGGTAAATCACAACAGGTAGACATAAATGAATAGGTGTGCCATAGCAGAGCATTACGACGAGGCTCCTGGACGAATAGCGCTCAATCAGCGCTGCTGGTCCGTGATATTTTCACTTGAAAAACCAAACAATTTCTACATTCCGATATAACCTTATACGATAAATACTTTACAGGTAATCTTTGATATGTACTATGTAGGGCTACTAGGGTTCAGAAGCATCTGAAACTCTTCACTACGGTTCATTCCCTCTTGCAGTAGTCCTTCAAGGGGGGCAACATTTTAAGTTAGCGACCTTTCCAAGATACCTGGCTCCCTCGGATAATCCCCCGGACCGGATACCTGGCAGATTTTTTCAAATTCCTAGATTATATCATATTCGCAAGCGCATAAATTACAGAAAGCAGGTTCTTCCTTAAGTTCAATTGACAATCGTAATATCCAAGTTAGACATTGGAGATTCAAATTAGTCAAGTATTCCCGTCATCGTCGATTTCAGTGACTACTTGTCAATGTGTTCGCATTTTATCATATTCTACTCTAATCTGGTTGTTTCGTTCGAGCGAGGGTTCCCCAGGGTGCCATTGTTCTGAAAGTGGAAGGCCGCACGCTAGCTCCATCAACTTTCTCGGCTCTAAAAAGTTGGCCATACACGCCGTGATGAGCACACCCGCAATGAATTTACGGGACCACAAAACCACTTCAGCCATCCTTGCTCCTTGGAAACGCGTCTTCAGAAAAATTATGGCATGCTACCTCTAGGCAAGAGCTAGTACAATGTTCTGATGATCCAAATAAAAAGTTCTTCTGTTCAGTTCAGCTCATGTCTTTAATTTGCTGTTGAAAAAAGTGACCCAGTGAAGGAGAGCTAACATTTGCTAACATATTCAACAGCTTATTCAAAATTTTGAGATTGGATAATTTCAAATGTTTCTACAACAAAATTGACTTTCGCAGTCGGAAAAAACTGTTCGAACCACTTCGACTAAAAGGTTTTTGATGTGACAAATGAACCGTATTCTGCCACAACTCGAATGAAGTTTCCAAAAAACGGAAACCAGGTCAAATCACAGTCAACTGCAACTTTTAATGATAGATTCTATTCACATCTACACGCTACATGGCAGAAGACAGCTCTAAAGCACCTTCGATGAAATATGCACTTCTCCGTCTTCTGCGCTCCATGACAAAGTACATTCATTCACAACGGAGATGGGATCAGGTTTAGAAACACACAAAATTGCGACAACCACGTTTTCAAGAAAAACGGTGACGCAAAAGAATGGGTTCTCCCTGCTGAATGTCTATTCCATGCCAAAGCAAGAAAGATGAATTTTAAGCGTTAGGCCGAATTTGTACTGGTCTTTTCTGTGGATACAAAGTTGGTCAACAATTACCAAGAGAATTAAAATAGTTTCCAACAGACCTTCTGAGAACGCTCATGTGCATTCATATTACTCAATAGAAAGAACGTTTTTTCTTCTTTAATGCAACCGAAGACCTACAAGTCAACCCCTACGGCCCCGCAAATAGTGCCATTTGTTATATGACCGCCCCTCTTCCACACAAATCCACAAGGTCCTTGTATCCATGTTCGATCTTTGCCTCCGCCCGGAGGCTCAAATCCAATTCGACAACCCAATCATTGCAGAAATTGAGATCTGCTCATGCAACCGTTGCGTTCAACGCTTCGACAAAACAGAAGAGAAAAACGTTTCAGATGTCGAAAAGCTGATGCGGCACTTTTTGAGCAGCACTGAAAAATTCAAAGAGCCACCAGAAGCACCACAACCGCGGCCAGTTTTAGATTAGTAAGATACGGAAAATTGGATTCTACATACAACGAAGACAATATTGCCGGAATTAATGTACAACCAGCACTACAACTACCGGCAATAGGTTGTAAAGGCGATGAGGGGCGACTAGCGACTTACCACTGGTGCACCTACTATCCATAATGCTCTTCTCCTATAAGCTACTCAACATAATACCTATAGGTATAAGGAGAACCAGAGCATTAGAATATGGGAAGTCGTTAGAAGGCAGTAAGTACTCGGAGCACTTTGAAGCCTAATTTTCCACCTTTGAAAGAAATCCTGACCAACACATTGTGAAGGAATGTTTGCGTCAAAGAAGCATCTTCAACGAGTAGAGGCTAGACAAAAATGAACTAATGGATTTCGAAAATTCGAAAAGAACAAATTTTTAGCACCCTACCAAGACCATACTTGCGTCGGATATAAAGCGTTCTGAATGGAGTTTACACTGGATTCAATCGTGTAATTCGAAACTATGGGTTGAATGAGTACCAGATGGAAATTCTTGAGAAGGAAGGTAAAACAAGAAAACAAAAGCAGCTGACAGCAAGCTGGTGAGAAAAAACGTTCGGCGGTGAGTATTACTCACAATCAGTGCATAAACCTTTCTTCGCTTTTTCTCAGTCATAGCCGTAACCTAGTTTTGAGTATAATCCCAACCGTGATAATATAAAAGAAATAGAGAAGAAAAAACTCACCAATCCCATAGAAAAGTAGTTGAAAAAGAAGTGAGGCTGCGGACTGAGCGTCTCCTTACATCCCCCGCGATGAATCGACATCTTGTCCTCAGACTTGTAGAACACCTTTGATGGCGCTCCGAGTGCTGATAACACTCTCTGTAAACGTTTCCATTTGAAAACATTAATCACTAAAGAATATTGAATGATCTGCTGCTCTGAACGACTGTTACTGCGGCACCGCACAGTAAGGTAAAAAAAANAAAAAAAACCTATGAAATAGTCTATAAGCTAGTTTATTCAATACAGCGCAATTTGAAGCACACGCTACTGAACTGTATCTGAGGAAAGTTTGTTATAACTCATGTAAATGAGCGGCTTTCCTAGTTCCTCAACAGGCGAAGCGCTGAGCGCGTCAACTTTCCTATCTTTTTTCCAAAATAGGCCAGAACTCCATGAACCTCAGAGCTTTCAGGCAAAGTAGTCCATTAACCGCTTCTGTTGTTACGATGCAACCTCTCGATGACGATTTAACTTTACCTTTCATTCAAATTGGAAACCTTTCAACCTTTTTGTTGTTCCTCATTAGTGGCCCTATAAGAGGACCCAGAAAAACTTGCAACAATGATAACCTCACATCACTGCTGATAGCGAGTTTTTGATGTTGAACATCTCAACTGTAGAAAAAGTCTCAACCCGGTTGGGATATGCTAGGTAAGCAAAGGAGTTGTTCTTTCCAAATGATGATCGATATGACATTTCTGTTCACAAAATTTCACACTAGCAGAGTTAAGAAGAATTATTCCGAAACACTCATTTGTCTCGGTGAATAGAGGGGAACTAGAAGAAGCAGGATCACCCGAAGGGAAATTTGTTAGGACTTTCTATGAAGAACTCATGATGTTGACACTTTTATTAGAGAAACGTGGAACAGTTCCGTCGAGTAGATGCACTCAAAAAAAAAAAAAAGGAATTCGATCATTATCGATAGTCGGTGGAAACTGTCCACTCCTGCGAGAAGGATGTTTATGGGGCTGTTAAGGGAAACCTGCTCGCCCTGTGACACATGGATCTATTGTGATGCTTATAAATGCTCTAGGTTATTTTAAGAGAAGTCCGTTTTTCAGAAGCAATGGGACGTGCATTCGTGCGCAGCTAGCACCAGTGAACAAGTAGCCATTGCTCAATGCCCTTTTCAATGGTTGACCATCATACCTGGGAAAAAAATATGCGCGAAGTACTGCACGCATGCTGATTAGTAACCGAACAGGGATTCAAGTTAGACATTCAACATTTGAGACGTTAGGTTTCAAATGAGTATTATAACGATTAATAATGTATTAATTCTTACAGCCACGGAATCCCCAAACGATATTGTTCGCATCACCTTGACCAATTCGAGCTCGCCGTTGATACGAGATGTAACATTGCCATCTGAATTGAGACAACAAGATTGATATTGGTGTTGCCTCCATGATTTAAGATTGAAACCTACTCTGTGTTTGAAATAGAACATCCACACCAGTTATTTTTCCATTCTTCCTAGCACATGATACCAGAATGGTTCGATTTTGACCACAGTACGCAGCAAGGGGCATTGTGACTTCCCTAAAATGCATCAAGCGTTGAAAGAATCATAACACATTTACTATGATGAAGACGCTAGTTCTATGTCCGGTGTCATTCTTGGCCTCAACTAACAATTAAGCTCTTAAAAATTCGAAGAACCATGTCTGGCTTCGTTTAGACAATGAAATGAAGGATGCTTCCAGGAACACATGTAAAAGTTTAACGCTAATTTCTGCAGAAGTGTCATGATTTCAGATTTTATAGAGTCTTTTTGAAGAAAAACCTCCTTCTAAACCCTTGAATACTCAAAACCAGATTTTTCTAATCTAGTTCTGGGTCTGCAGCTATGCATGAAAGTTCAGAGATGTCAGCAAAAGTAGCTCTAATGATAAGGACAGATTTCTTCATAACGGTTAGTTTTCTCAGTTTCATACTGCTTCAGTGCTATGATAGTTTCATCCTGCTTAGACGACTTGATTTTGAATGAGAATATTGTCAAAAAAGAACGTTGAGCACAAAACTGGAAAAACAGCCNAAAGTAGTAAACACGTATATTTCGATGTAATAGAAGATACATTGAAACCTTTAGAGATGTTCCCGGAAAAAGTTGGAAGTTTCGAGCTGGAAACGAGGGAAGTACGATAAGAAGCGATTTTAGTGGATGTAGTGATGATCAAAAGTATTAGCCTGAACTAATCTACGGAGAATTCTTTAAACTGAACACGCAGGAAATATCCGGTCGGGTGAGGATACTCATTACCAGAGGAACCAGATCTGCTCAGTAATGAAAACGGCATTCAAATAAAGGTTGCCAGACGAAACTTAATGTGGCATGCTTTCAAGAGCAAAAGCAGCACATACCAATATCGAAACAGCTTTCAGCAGCCTACAAACTTATGCAACGTCTTCAATAAATAAATAAATAAACCTCGTGCTGCCACCGCCTAATTTCTATGATTAACGGGAAGAGGGAAATAACAATGAAAAACGTCAAGTCAGCTATGGCCACGATTTTTCAATGCTCAACAAAATGCTCGCTCTCCCTCCTCAGACTGCATACAATAGGCCAAAACTACTCAATTCAGGTTCTAATTTCGTATTTCGAAAAGCGATTTTTTCGTCTGCTGTTAGTATTAAACATTAAACTTTAATAAAAATAATGTGAAGATGAGTTACTCGTTTTTCCCGACGGCAGTTCCTTTGAAGATTGACATCTTTGTGAGCCGCGGTTGCGTGGCACTATCAAACTTCAGCGATCGTAGCGGACCAAAGCCAGGCTGAAGAACACTGATGAATAACAAGGAAAGATTGCAGTGCAGTCACTTTTAAAAGCATGTACCGTAGAAACGCTAAAATGTCTCAAAATAAGAAAACACTTGTAGAAAGAGTGAAGCTCATTGGAAATAGTAGAGACCCAGTTAACGGCTCTCTCAGCATCTACCTCTTCAATCGGGAAGAAAAATTTTTGCTTTTTCAGAAAATGGGAGGGAGCCTAATTGCAGTAATGAAAAAATATGCAATGAACTTTGGAAAATAAAGGGAACGTTAATTGAATGCTTTACAAAGAACGAAAGCATGGGATTTCAAAAACATGATAACTAGCATGAAGTACTGTATGCAAAGGGGCACAAGCGGTGTTGAGCCAAATGTTGCGTTACCATTAATATAGCCCAGCTAATGCTTATCGGATACATTGTTCAGGTCAAATTCATGTATAACCTGCGATTCTGAAAGGAGCTGAATGTTAAGGTGTATCCCAGTATGTGAATGATCAATGATCACAAATTTTTCCCCTATTTGAGAGAAAAAAATATGCAAGAATTTGACACTCACGGTAACCTCGACGTTAGCACTTTCTGCAGTCGGGAAACAGAACGACAGCCCTCTCCAACTTTTGACACAGATCTTCTGTTTATCGTCATATGCTAAAAGCTTGACAGCATCATGAAGACATGCATTTGTTTCTCACTTAAAATACGATCAGAGAAAATCAGTTAGACAAACCTCCAGGATGAGTGGAACCAAAAAATTCATCGACCTTGTCCATACTAACTTCCGCACCAGGTTCCGAGAAAATCTTCTCCCTTAACCCGATACGATGATTAGAAATTTCATAAAACCACAAAAACAACAATCGCAAAAAAAGTTTCAACAATGTTAAAGCATTAACTTACAGAGTACGAAACAGAAAACAAAAGCATATGAAACCGTGACACTCACTTATACTTGAGCACAATTTGAGAAAGATTGTCGACCTCAATCAACTGCAAAATGAGGTTTGGGTAAATGGGTAATGAATCAGACCAAATGACAAGGCGTAAAGTAACACCCACCCGAAGAAGTTGGGTGACGGGATGAAATACTAATCGGATTCCATCATTGCCCAAGTATGCACAAATATCTCGCCCAAGAGGATCCTAAAATAACAAAGTGGTTACGCAGCTGATAGATAATGTTTTAGGAACCTAATAAAGAATCAAAACTGTCTTTGGTGGAAATTCGAAAATGTTGTACCTTCCGTGAATACATAAGTTCAACGTTGGTCAATATCCGTGCATTTTGTTGAATGAGAGTAAGCACCTATAGAAACTAGATATCGGTAATACCGAAAAAAAAACTGCAAGAGCATGAAGGCAAAAAAGCACACCTGGTTCAAAGGGGTACCAAGGATAAATTCGATATTCTCGTTCTTTAGTCCTTCTTGAGGAAGGACCTGAAAGTAACCATGATTGAAAGGAAAAATAAGTAAAAAGCAAGCTGATTGAAAGTGGATGCGAATTCTCTTCGTGAGGAACCTGTGCGATTTTCTCCGTGCTCCGTTTCCCAGGGATCCTGTCAGTGTAATCAATTTAGCCAAGATTTTACCTACTCGTACATCGTGGATGGGAAAGAACATAATCGGGATTCGGGATCTATTAAAGGCGATCGACATCACAAAGGGAAATAGACGTTGTCATGTAAATTACGAGATCTCTAGATAAAAGGAAGGAGGTGGTGCAGTGGCAGGTGGCGCACTATCCCACAAGTATGGTCCAGTTTTCTAAACCCGGGAGAATTTTCGCCTTGGCCAACTAGACCTTCTACTTTTTGGGGATGGTTCAATTGATGCCAGGCTCGTCAAGACAGTCCAAGGTATTGTATAAGCCATGCACATATTCAAAATTTCGCTAATATTCTGAATGTAATTCATTTGCGATGCGAGGACGCGTCCCAAATACAGATTAATGCAGAAGGCTAGTGCAGAAGTTTATGAATCACCTACAACTAAAATGTTACCTCAAATGTCAACGGATCTTGTCTGGGGGTCATGGACATGCTTGCTGGACGGGATGAAGCAGATTTCATGTGTTCCTGGAATCCTTATGTCCTGAGTACTTGTTATTATCAAATTCTCGAGTTTGGAGAAAATCTATGTCAGATAGCAATTTTAAACGAGAAAATAACCAAGTAAATAAACGTAGAAGTAATCACAAAAGAAATATTCGATAGTGTAGCTTAGAAAACATATGACTGGCATCTGAGCGCAGTTCTAGAGTTGGAGCACATTAACTCAAATCCCGAAATTCCCATACTTAGTCAAAAGTTTCTCTAACCACTATGCGGCTATTTTCAAAAAGGCTATCTTCCAAACATACAAGTCTTCAAGGGTTTAGCGATTAGTGATAAGGACGTTTTATTGAGGGTTTACAAAACGTGTTTACATAAGTCCCATAGCTGAATGCGGTACGTCTGTTTTCTGCCAATATAAGATAAAGGATATCCAGTTAATTGAAAAATCCAGCATAACTTCACTCTAAAGCTGGTTATTAGGTCGGGTGATGCCAATTACGCCCAGGTGCGTCGTCCGAATTCAGGAAATAAATGTTTACAATTGCATTGTTTATGTTCTCGCAGGAAGGTTTCTGATACATGTATGGTGTTCAAGTTGCTGACCGGTATTTCTAGGATCGATGCATCCAAATTTTATGCAAAGTTGGAATCTAGAACTAGAGGTGGACCCAAGGAAACTTCGTATGCAACGCCAAAAACCAATATTCGACGATACAGCTTTACTTGTCGGGCCGGTACTACTTTTTATACTCGAATCAGATGTGGCACTCACCACTTCCACCACTCCTTGCAAAGAAAAAGCTCTTGTCTTATGATTACGTTACGTTGTGTTCTCAGTTGTAGCAATTGTTTCCCACTTTTGCCTTGTGCAACGTCTTCAATAAATAAATAAATACCGGATTATTAGTTATTGGATTTTATCTGATTGATTTAATGGATGAGGAAGATCAGCAATTGGATCGGGTCGGGAGAGCCTCTATCTCGGTCTTTTTCTACTGGCTCTCTATAGCTCTCAAATTGAGAAGTCTGTGGCTGATTGAACATGTACGATGAGTGAGCATAGTAGCAACTCTCAGAGTGCAGTCTGAAAATAAGCCTCGCAATGAGGGAAAAATAGCCGCATTTTGTACATGGGAAAGATCAAAAACCCAAACGAGAAAAAAATTTCCTGACGATTTCTTTCGAGTGACATTGGAAATGTCCCTTCCTACCTTTGTTATATGCTTGATTGATCAAGTTTCTATCAAAGAAGTTGGCCCCCACCGATCCATCTGTACAACATCCGAAAAGGAAGACACTCTTGAGTCAATGCTCAGCCCAATATTGAGAGAAAGTTTACCGTAGTCCAAAACCGCATGTAATGGAGACAGAACCTTCGGTAAAAATTTCAACTGCAAAGTCGCTCCACGTGTGTCTGCTCTCTAAGATCCGGAACGCAATTCATTGGATTGAAAACTCACTCAGATTTCATCTATCCTTCACGTTGGGCATCGGAAATTTCGAGGTGACCAGTGAAAAACTATTTTACGAGCGACTGATTAAAGGCACCAAATTCATATTTTCGACAACATTTGTGAAGCTATTTGCACCCTGTTACATGTCCTTTTACTTAAATGAGCATGTAGGGTGGTGTAAGGCACTTTATTAAGGACTATGGAAGTGGTGTGGGGCAGTACAGAGAGGCTGCTTTCATAGTCTGCGAACGGTCGCCGGTCGCTCGCGAGATAGGTCCGCGACCGGTCGCTCGCAAAATCGAGTTCAGATATACTGCTTCAAAGTATTGGTGTGAAAGTTGTGCGGCAGAGATACCAGTAGATATCTATAATTCAACACCGACAAATGTCAACCTGTTGCGTAATTGACATTTAATGCTAAGCTTAGCTTCTCTCGGAGCAGAGCGTTCATGTAGCTAAGGCCGAAGAACCACCAGTCACCGAATGTCGAGTTTTAAATGACGTTCCGAAACTGCAAGTCATAGATACGCATAACAAAATTCATGGTTTGGTAACATAGGTACTTCCCTATTGGTTAGGAAAACCTGGAAACTCTTGATCCTTGACAAGTTACACGTACAAACAAGTTACACGTATCCAACACAACTAAGAATTCTCTTCATTTTGTTGTAACCCACAATTTCGATGTTGGTCTGTTGTAGGAGGTCGTAGAAGCATAATATGTGTCGTGAGGCCCACGACTTCCATCTAGGACTGCACTACACCGCATGCGCATTATTCGACGAGCAGTACCGTTTCCACCAATCATGCTGCGCGCCCTTCGCATCGATTGCCACGTGGCATGGGGCGCCGCAGAGCGTGCACGCAACATCTCTGCCACTCTTCACCATGTCAAGATATCGCTCATTCGGCTCTCTTCCTTGCGCATAGTCATCGTGCAGTCTTCGTCGGTAACCGGCCTCGTCAACAGGAGTAACAACGGATCGCAGGTACCAGGATCACCACGGTGCCAGGACCGGACGAAAGGAGGAGAGGTTCCGAAGTGCAAGGAGGACGACGGATGGGATGCGAGCTGATAGTTGCCGCGAAGTAGCTATGTTCAACTGAGGAGGATGCATGTACTAAGGAACCTCCAAGACGAGCTAGGGGACTCGGGGCCGCGACGACACACGGTCCGTGCGTGACACACGTCCTCGGAGACCGTGTTCTTATCCTTCCTCGAGGGCAGCGAGTGCCGGAGTCCTCTAGTGACACAGGAGTTTGCACGTAGGTTCTCTTACCTCATTTAATTGTGTAAAAAAATAAGCTCGATTTTTCTTTTGTTGATAATAGTTAGGTGGGCAAATCGCTCTTATAGCGCACACTCAGTAGGATGAAGTTTCATGTAATATTAGCCGCAGTAGCCTTGCTCCTTAGGTTAAGGCATCTTCTGCTATTCGGGGTTGCATCAATAAGGAGCGCCCCGATTAGTGGCAGAGCAACAACTTCAGCGAGGTGCAGACGCCACACCCTATGCACATCCTAAAATTCGCGACAAAGAGAAAAGCTGTCTGTATGGGAACTACCAGTCAATACCACCTATTCAGATTTATTTTCAAAAAAGGTTTACTCCGTCGAGATTTTGGGAGCGAGAAGATCCTTTCTACTAGCCATTTGGCCACTGAGTATTCCTAAGGAAAAAACTCAGTAACCATTTTCATCGTGAACAGTGCCTTCAATGGAGACGGAAGAATGGCTGAGCAGCGTCTCCACACTTACCAAGAGAAGATCAGAGGCGACATTTCATTGGCGGAACACTGGCGGAATTTTATACGCCCTACCGACTTTCTACATAAAGAAATTACTATCTCGTAACCTATGGTTAACGACGACGACGATTCAGGAGATTACCTCCCTCTGCTCGCGGACAAAACTCCAACTCTGAAAAAGAAAGAAAACGCAAGTTTGGGGCTCGTATATGAACCGATTACGTGTGCACATCAACAAGACGAAAAGCCCCAGCATTTTTGTCATCATTCTTTGAATGATGATATTCCAGTCTAAAGAAACGTGAAAGGGACTCCACTACAGCAAGTCAAAGTGGATGTTGTTGCTTCTTCTACCAATCGGAGATTTTAGATTTTTTAGGTGTAGAATGCTCACCTGTTTCTATTTTCAGAATTGGTGTTGCCAAAGGTAGATCACCTAGCGTGTTGATAGTAGTTTTGCCTGCGAGTTTCATGTTCAATTGTTGGAAGAGCTTCACGTTTGAGATTCTTCCGTATCAAAGGAGTATTATCAGGACATCTCTTACTAAAGGGGAGCGAGCTGTACAGCGGCAATCTAGGATACGTTCCTCTCCTCAGGTAGTTCACTGTTCTAGTTCACTCGTTCAAACCACGATTAAATCACAACAGATCCTTTCTCTCAACTGTAACCTTGTTTTCTGCTCAACCTTCAAACTAACGGCTACTCCTACGACGCTTAAAGATAGCACCTGTTTCTTCGCCAGTATGAGGTCCCTTCCTGAAAACTCTAGCCGTGTCGACTTTTTACTATGTAATAATTATGATCTGCTCATGTTTTGGCGGAACGTGGCTCAATTCATCTCCACGCTTTGGTCTCTTATTTGGGTTAGGAGTTACTGTACTGTGCGTTGCGATAGGCGCAAGCGTCACGGTGGTGGTGTGCTGCTGTTAGCACGAAACATTTTCAATTATATCAAGTTCATTTCCGACTCCATTCGCGAGGCCTATGAAATTTTAGCTGTGGAAATCTATTTATTTTGAAAGTGCGAAGATAGGATTCATTATAATTTATAGAGCTCCAACGTGTTCGCCGTTGCTTAGTGATCATATTATTGGTGTTCTTTCCAGTTGCCTGGAGGAATCCCTTCGAGAATGCTAGCTGTGTAAATGATGAATATGAAATGTTCCTCAGTATTTTGCAGCATGCTATTGAAGAGCTCATCTTCCATCGTACCTACAGAATATTTTTCATCATCGGATTTGTTTATTTGTGCTACTAAAGTTTTCCAAAAGAGCAACATACAAGCACGGATCCTGATTGAATGCAACCAATTGTGAAATTTCATACAATTTGGATCGTCACACTCACCCTTCCCTCCGGATTGCACCTCATCCCAACAACGTTTGGATACATGATCTTGGGACAAAAATTGCCGCAGAAAAGCACAGAGAAGAAAATTCTGTTCTTGTACACACTTTCAAAACACGCAATCCAATGGATTATTGAGAATAATACTGGAACTCCGAGCTTTGCGAAAAAGTTGAGGAACTTTCCAGAACCGAAAAAGAAGAAAAAGCAGACAAAAATGCTCAATTTCTGAGGGGATTCAATGATACCAAACGATCAAAAAAGTCAGCTCTACGCCAACAACATCAACGAAATGTGACAAATCAAAGACGGAACGCAAAGCAACCAATGGAATGGGAAATTGTTCTAATCGTAGACACCTAACAGAAACGCAATAATTCAAAGCTAGGAACAATACCAAGACTAATACGTAATAGCGGTAGTGAAGCAAGGGAAGCCGAAGTCCACTGCGGAATAACAACTATATTAGAAGACCCATGAATCTTCTGATCCCACTTGCAATTGTTTCCGATCAAAGTCATCAAAAAACACCAAGGAAGGGCGTCAAATTGAAGAACAACATCAAGATGAAGATTGCGCTCAGGAAAAGAAGCTGGAAGAACGAAGAATGATTTATGGTAGAAATGTGACTCAAATTGTAATTCACTTATGCTTACCATGGGAGCTTTCTGCACGAAATATTACCGTTGTATGCAGAGAGTTTCGTAGAAATGAGATGATAATAGATAGTAATATGTATATGATGATACAGTGATTGTGATATCCTTCTTATTCATAAAGCAGTAACTTGGTATGTCGGTTTGTAGGTTTGTTGGTTTGTATGTCTGTCCGTCCGCAAACTTTATGATTACGATAAAGGCAGTGATATGGGTAACTCAGTTCTATCCTACATTCCTCTGCATTGCTTCACTTAAAAGGGGGGANACTAAAGGGGAGCGAGCTGTACAGCGGCAATCTAGGATGCGTTCCTCTCCTCAGGTAGTTCACTGTTCTAGTTCACTCGTTCAAAGCACGATTAAATCACAACAGATTCTTTCTCTCAACTGTAACCTTGTTTTCTGCTCAACCTT
>UZAF01016221.1:42019-83989 GCA_900617895.1 Haemonchus placei | reverse complement strand
GGGCGGTGAGGGGGGGAGGAGGGGGGAGGGGGAGGAGGGGCATTCTTGACTGCTCAGTAAATGTAAGATATGGGAGACCGGCGTGAGCTGGGCGACCCAACTGGTAGTATGTAAGGCACGTTGAGGGGTGTTTAATCTCATTCTTGTTCTTCACCGCTTCGATCAACTCCCTCCACTCATTGCCAGAACTACACGTCGTCTAGCAACGAAATGTGAAGCAACTTCGGAGTACGGCAGAAGCATCCAGAAGCAGTATCTAACAAACGCGTGGCAGGCAAAACAGGCACTGTGTCTATACAACTAAACCACCCTTTATTAGAAGTGCGCCGTCAACTAGTGTCGTATCACCAGAATGGAAGCGAGCGAATAAACTGCTAACTTTGGGAGGGCCGAAAGACTCTCAGCGCATGCAGAGTTGCTAATGGGGTCAACCAAACGAGCATTTGGAGCCGCGGGGCCATTCTTAGATATGATTGCTCGGAGCTGACCTCTCGATGATTGCCCAATAGTTTACAAGAGAACCGCTTAAAGACCCTCTCGAATATTAGTGATGGTAAATCTGAGATTGTTCTACAGGGTGGACCAACTGCTCTTATGATGGCAGCACTGCTATTACTCTTACAATTTTTTTGAGTTTTTGAGGTCTAATTCAGTCTCTTGCATAGCACAAAGTGGACTACACTTTTTCCTTTCTAACGGCAGTGAACGTTTGACAGATTTCAAAAGCAAAAAGCAATACAAGCGTCACTATATCGTAAATCAATCATCACTTTACATGCGCAAGTACTTTTGGCACGAGACATCCCTGGACGACTCTGTAGCGAGGCAGCCGGTGTATCTATCCAACTCGCTCTCATCAGCTGCTGCTCCTCTTTCAAAAAAATTGTCATAAGATCATGTTCAGCTCCATGTCTTCCAAGATAATTACGGTGGAAGAGTCGCACAACAAGCAGAACGACAGGACTGTGCGAATACGGAAGAGAGAAGTACAGCGCAGAGCTCACTCCCTTTCTTTGATGGCCTTTGAGAGCATCATCGTTGAGGTGAAACACCGCTAACTTCTTGGTCTTGCCGTGCGCAGTAGGACACTTCGAGGCACAGTTCCCTNTAATTCTTTTTGTTCATCGTTTTTTGCGCTTTTTTCGTTGTTATCGCTTTATTCTAGAGTAGTTCTATCAATTCCCGTCAAAAAAGGGTACCCTTACTTTTTTGTTAACAGTGCCTTTAAGTTGAAAAGCAGGAGTGTTGTGCTTCGTTGGCGGAGGAAGCGAGATGACTACTCGCTACTTCGCGTAAAATAAGCCTCGTAGAAATAGAGATTGTACGAGATTACCATGACGGAAATGGGCAAGGGGGTACCCGGACGAGATTTTAGATGTAGCAATTGTGCAAAGAGCCGAATACACTAACCATAAGCCAAAATTGTCTACAACTGCCTTCCAGTGTCGCCATGGGTCATGACAAACTGTTTGACCTTCCGATACTGGAGTTCCTTGAGATAGCGCAGTCTCCACAACGCCGTCAAAACTCGTCCGCTTTGGGTGTGACATTCAATAGTTACAATCTCTGAGCGCTTATAGCGATCTATCTAGGCCGTTATCCGATCTGACAGCGCCATCCATGATATACTGGGCCGAATAATAGACAGAAAGACTCATCAGGGGGATATTCTTAAGATCCTATTTTTATCGTGAACTGTGCTTTCAAGCGATCCGAAACGGAAAAATCATAACAACTAAGTTCTTGACCTCAACCCTACAAATTCCGTTGGAGAGAGTTTTCTTTCATAGCATTCGATAAGCAACCGCTGAGGAGCCCTAAACCCGATTCCATGAATTTCTCAGTGTTTTCAACCTTGAAAATAAAAGCATGCACTAAACCATACAAGAATTTGGATAGTCGTGAGTTATTTAATACTGCAAAAAGCCTGGGATCAGCTCCACGCGTTCTAGGTGCGTGCCATCGTTGGGACTTCCTCGTCCTCATCGGTCTTGAGTGGAAACTAAGCAGTTCTTCTTGAAAAAAGACGTACTGCACAGGAGTACATGAACCAACCACAAATTATGAACGAGTGATCATATTCTTATACACGCTAGATCACGGCAATCTCACTTAGAATGCATTTCTCGGAGCTATCCTCTAAAAGCATTTGACAAGCCTAGGCCGTGTTGCGCGGTAGTATTTTCTATTCGACAATGCCAAAGCGTCTCCGCTGTCCTTAAACCTCACACTAAGTTATTGGCGTAATTCAGCTGAGGTTATCACAACACTGATGAGTACTTCCCTTGACCGGTGTGTTTTCATAATACGTTCGAGCTTAAAACATGCATGAAAGGTCACTTTTCTGTACCTGCCGGCATACATTAGGAATAGCGAACATTATGAAGAATTAGAAGAGAAAAGAAAAAGATAAAAGCCAAAAAAACTGTACTTAGCAGCGATGCTTCGTCAGCTTATGCTTAGAACCTGATTAATGATCACATTCCCGTACGCGATCGCCATCGTAACCCGAGCAACGTATGGAAAGAAAACTCAATAGCTATCTTTATAGGGTTCAAAAGCCACCTCGTTTCACGGGCAAATCGACATTTCATCCGAGCAAAACACAAGTGACCACCATGTCAACTAGTACAGAAAATCAGGAACAAATCTTCTAATCGAAAGTGCTTACATAGAAAAATAAAATGAATCAATATGAAAACCGAAACGCCAAAAAAAAANNNAAAAAAAAACATGAAATTGGATACAGCTATGGTACCGTGTTTATAAAACGGAGTGCCTCACTTATTTTAATTACATATCAAAACGAAAAATGAATGAAAAGGAAAACAAAATCGCATAAATCCACAACGATTAGTGAACATGAATTGTATATTCTCACAGCCCGTACGCATTGGCAAATTGCTCGAAACCACCTTTCTCAACTGGTGGACCATTGTTCGCCTGCTAAAAACAATCAATCCTAGAAGTTCAATTAAATGCAAACACCTTGATTGTTGTATATAAAACTACATACCTGGGGTGCTTGTTGATATTGCAAATTGTAGGCTAGAGGATGGATTTTGAACCCATACAGTCTGAAAGTAAAAATGTTCGGCTGAAAAAATAATCAATAGACGGTGCAGCGTGTAAAAGTGCTTACTAAGAGAACAACCATAAATGAAGTGCTTCGACTAATGATTACTGGGATTAATCACTGCAAAACGGCAACTACTGAACAGTGCGATCTCACACTTCACAGGTCGTTGCAGCAATCGCATAGCGGGTGAGCGGGTTGATGGGATAATCGTTACAAAAGAAAATCAAATGCTTATACATCATAGCATATCCAAGTTACTACACTCGAATGAGGTTTCAAATCCAATTAATGAATTGAGGCCAAACCGACATCTATTCTGACAAAGAAGATAAAATTGTTCTTCGACAAAGAGATTCAAACAAGACCTGCTATTCAGAGTGAATAATGTGTGCTATACTGCAAATTCCTATGACAATTTTGGGGTTCACATCGTGACAGTGACAGCAGTTCTCGCCGAAGCCGGCCCTCTGAAGGCATGTCTTCTACGTCTTGAAACAGCAGAACAGTTGTGCATTCGGAAGAACAACATAGAATATAATCTGAGACATACTCTGTCATTCAACAGCCATGTATGACCGCCTTTCACCATCTATACATCGTTCACTCAGCTTCTTCTTCAGGTCAGAGGTGCTTTTACCTCAGCGAGAAATTCTACACGATTAGATCAGGACATGTGAATTGTGTTACGTCAGCCGTTCGATCATATACACACAGTAGCAAGATCCTATGGTGTTTCATGGGAGTACAGGATGGCATTATGTCGTTGATGCCTGACACCAGTCTACGAGGTCGCTAAGTAGCTCGCATTCGGTAACCCATGCTTCGGGATGACTTTTTGAGATGATCATGCTTCTTTTTCTCTTGCAAATTTTAATGCATTTTTTTATTTTTAACCACGCCCCGTATCAATGATCGGTCTTCTGTGTGGGTAATGTTCGCGTGAGCTTATTCATTATTTTGTGACTCAATTTTTTATGCCCCTAATCTCAGCATTTTGTTGTGGGAGTTTTTCTGTTTTATTTTTTCTATTTTTTCTGTTCTATTTATTCTACTTCTATTTTTTCCTGCTTAATATTCTAGCTAGTACTGACGTGCTTTGATTCCGAAATAAGGAGTAAGAATAATAAGAGTGAAAAAATGCACGCATTGCACGCATAACACATAAGACTAGCTAGCATGTAACGCAGGAAAAAATAGAATCAAAAAATAGACTGAAAAAATAGAAAATGTCCCAAACCGAAATGCTGAGATAAGAGGGATAAAAGAATTAAGTGGCAAAATAATAGGCTCACGCGAACATAACCCAAACAGGAGGCCGTTCATCGATACGGGACGTCTTAAAAAAAAGAGCAACAAAATCCGCAACGAGCGTAGAGAAAAAAAAACATGGTCATCTCAAAAAGTCACCCCGTAACATGAGTCACCTAATGCGAACTATTGATTGGCAACGTCATAGACTGGGACCGGGAACGGCTTCGGGGTGCCGTCCACGGCACTTAGTATGAATGCACCCAGTGGGAGTCGATTTCGACCTGCTCTCCATGTGCATGGTTGATATGATCCTTGAGTTGACGGGTGTGAAAGGGGAGAGCTTGCAACCCTTCTCATGATCATAATATTTCCGAGGTAGGCGGGCGACGGCTTGTGAAATTCTCAGCATCCAAGTTTATGAGCATGCAAATCTTATTCAGTCGTCGCCCAATGGGTTGGAAAAAGCTGTGGGGTGACTCTGTGACGGTAGAGATGGTGGATGAGAGATGACCGATGTTTCCTCTGGTTGCTGGACGGAAACATCGACTATTTGATGGGCGCAAAGGAATCTAACNNNNCCTTACCATACCGCTCCGCACACGTGCTGTAGGAGATGATTGGCTAGCCGTCTACTTGTGCTAGATTAGCTCAAGCTTAAGTTCCTTCAAAATCACTGCTTTCACTTGTCATGAAGAGGAATAGCGTGACAAAGGTGTTCAGATTGCAGATCGTTAAAATCTATCCACATAGGAGGAAAGAAAGGGATAGAATGTTGTTATAAAAATTACAGCAGAATTATGTCAGTAGTCGCAGTAAATGTGAAGGTTGAAACAAAATAATCGTTAAGAAAAAAATTAAGCATTGAGCATTGCGTACCTGGGTATAAATTGAGTAGCCGGTTTGCGAGGACGAAGTTCAGGATGAACAAAGAACAGCATGTGAGGGAAACCAGTCCCGAAGTAACTTCCATCCGTGTGTAAATGACGGGATGACCGCGGAATGAACCTGTAGCAGTAGTACTTTGATTTTTTCATAAAGAAATGTTTTTGTAGAGTTAGAGTGTTTGGCGATAAAGGGAGCGAGCGATATTGATCCTTCTCTGCGTGTAAGGTGAAACGTATAAGCAGTTTTATAAGCAAATCTCGATAACGTACACATCACAACATCGTGGGCAGTATAGCTTCACCATGGCTTCTCCAGGAACGTCCGACAATCCTGCAACACATTCTTGCAGTTCATAGAATAATCTTTTTATCTAAATTTTTGTAATAAGTCTGTTGAGTAGCTCAGGACTGTGGAAGAAGTGATTGTCATTCTTAGATGACCCTATCGATGAAGAATTAAGCTATTGTGGAAAATATCAAAGAAGTTCCGTTAAGGCACCAGCAATAAATGGCTGGCTTCGTTTTTGGGCACACAACAACATTGTGGCAGGAGGAACAAAATGACAGAAGAGTGAGCGTAAAGAATGATTCAAAAATTTTTAAGAAGAAATTAATAAATACAAAAATAAGAATAGACGGACAATACTTTAAAATCATCCCACTGTTAAATCAAAAATCACGTGTTTGCTTTGAAAAGCATCGCTAACCCCAGACTATCGTACAATGTTTGCAGTTTATAAAATGTTGTGAAAACTTACCAATAGGGAGCATAGCTTGATTCTCACAGTACACTCGGGGGCAGACGCCAAAATCATGATCACGCCATTTTTCCACCATCTAATAAAAACAATAAAAGTAAGGGATATAGTGCACGTCAAGCAACCCGTTAAACAATGATCCGTGGGCAATGGGCGTCGTTATTGTGTCGTGTAGACCACGCTTACAGCGATTCTTGAGGAAATGAGTTTATCGGTAGAAATCAACCTCCTTGGTGGAAAGCCTTACTGAAGATGCATATAATAAAGGTGATAAATGTGCATTTAAGAGGACTTTTGAAAAAATTCTCTTTATCTTCTAAACTGAATTGTTTCCTTTTCCTAATTACCCTTTGATTTTTTACTACTGTCTGCTATTGAATCAGACTGTATTCTGTAATATGCCTCTTACTCTTCCATTGTCTGATGTAACAAGATAATTGGTCATTTAGTCATCTGGAGTTAAGCAGAAACACTTCTCGGTATTTGGTAAAAATAGCTTTAGTGGGCCACTGAACGGACCCCAAAGCAGTGTCTTCGTTGATCCCGACTATTTAAGTACCCGTTTTCCAAAATCCCACTTACGCCGCGCCGATCGCCCATCGCCCAAGAGTTATCTTGACTTGCTGCATCGCGGGTTCTGGGGGCTGCAATTTCGAAGGAGGTTCACTACTTAAATTCACAATAAGTTTCTAAATATGAATGGCAGTGAAGGAAACTGAGTTTAACTTCGATCTGAAATTAATACCTGCCCGATTCCCCTGTTGGTCAAAATGTATCTGGCGTGAATCAACCCGTATAGCATCTCCGCTGCCTGTTCAACTAGATCAGTGTTGGTTGGATTGTCATCCATGTCATCCTCTTGAAAAATAAGGTTATTAAATGCAAAACAGAAATGAACATGATGAAACTCTCACCAGGTTCCAAGTCTAAAATCATATCCAGTGCCTGACGATATTTGGGCACTTGCTCGTAACTGAGTTTAACTTCGATCTGAAATTAATACCTGCCCGATTCCCCTGTTGGTCAAAATGTATCTGGCGTGAATCAACCCGTATAGCATCTCCGCTGCCTGTTCAACTAGATCAGTGTTGGTTGGATTGTCATCCATGTCATCCTCTTGAAAAATAAGGTTATTAAATGCAAAACAGAAATGAACATGATGAAACTCTCACCAGGTTCCAAGTCTAAAATCATATCCAGTGCCTGACGATATTTGGGCACTTGCTCGTTGAGGCCAGTAAGATTGAAGCGATCTTGTATGTACTCCTCATCAACCTATTGATTAATAATTCAGCTAAAGAAGTGTAGAAAACCAAAACTGAAATCTTTAAACAGAACATGGCGGATCACCTCGCAGAAGAATTCATTCCCTCTCAGACCACAAAACCATGTGATCCACGACACCTGCAAATAAGAGATGAAATCGCAGGCTCAGTTCATACAACAATCGAATGTATGTTTTCAACTCTTATCCTTTAGCACGAATGCTTTTTTAGTTCGATCTTTTTCGCGGTATTACATGTCTTCTAAGTCATGTAAAAAATAGTTCCTATTAGTTACGAGGACAACCTCATATTAGGTAATAATTTAGAGCTGCTTTTTACAACAAACGGTTTGCATCGCTTTCTGCAAATCATGCAATCAAAACAAATGCGCCAAAATGAAAAAAGCCCCTTTTTTATTACTTTTCCGTTTCGCCTTTCGACGTCTTACATATGCTACAGCTCCTATGACCAATCAATATTGGTTTGAAAACTTTGCAGCGGCACTTTTGACCTAGATAACATCGCCGCTTAAGTCGACGTTTCCATTTGAAAGGAATTTTTTAAAACGCTTTTGTAGAAAGACAAAGGAATTTTCAAAAAATACGTGAAAAGATAAACTGCACTGATGATGAAGGACATCATTCAATGAATTGTTTTTTTTTTATCGTAAAGAAAATGAGATTTTCATGGAAGCATGACGATTGTTTGGGTTTAATGGGACCAGAACATTTGGTGCAAAAGGGAATCATATCAAAAGTGCAACTCAGTAATAAATTCTATTGGGCTCTGTTATGCCAAGTGCATGAGCCCGGGAATACATTTGCCTTTAATTCATGAAAACACCAGGCCCGATATCGCACGAGTTGTCAAAGCCTTCCGCCACTTGTTCTGAAATTACTAACATCCGTTTTCTGCTCGGATCTTTTCGCTAACGCATTTTCAGCTTTTTTGTTGTTTAGCTCAAAAAGGTATAAAGTTACGTCTTCGAGGACGACAATAACTCCAAGAATCAGCTTATCTACTACTTCGACCTAGGCCTGAAATGGTATCGATAGCGAAGCAAGCAAATCTTCGATACTGACAGAAATGATTACAATATGGTTACTTTCCTTGCGAATATCTTTTTCTAGAAAATAACCTAAAAACCCATGCCTGCACCAATATATTACAATTGGGGAAATTTATAGAGTATGGAACGGAAAAGCTAGTTTCCTATGGCATTTTTCCACACTATGTAGTCCAGAAAGTTCATTAATACGAAGTCGCACTTTGCAATATTCCAGATGACCTTACCTAAACGCAACCTTCATTTCTAATTATTCTGATATTTTGATAACAGTCACCCCAGTCCAGTTTTATGAAAAAAAAGGGTCATTGATTCTTCCAATTCAGCTCAACTTGTCTATCTGCCATGCTTGCTCGGAATTCATGATATCGACTTTGCTATTCAATAAAAACAGGAAAAAATTTGTATAAAAAAATGAATGAACGCACTTCTTCAGAGCTGCTCATTGTTTCCGAAACTGATACGTGTGACGGCGCACTCTGTTCAGTAGCGGAAGCAGAAGCAGATCCAGCCTAAAAAAAATCAGAGGTACTCAACACGTTATCGAAGGGTATATATGACTAATAATTTCAACTACTGTAGGAAATGTCGAAATTCCATAATTATGGCGTGGATGGTGCATGAGAGAGTTACTACAAGGGTTCGATAGTATGGCACACAAGTCTCGAATCGAAGAAGAATGGAAGAGTGCCATTCACTGTATAGGTCACATATCAAAGCCACTGCTAATAATTGAAAACGAAAAGTCCGTGTACCAAAATAAAAATGATAAACTCTACCCTAATTTTACATTTCGCTTTGCTATCCGTATTCATACCAGCCCGCAACTCTCACACGGTGCGCTTCTATTAAAAAAGCACTCCACCCCAGGACTAACCATTTCTAGTCCTTCTACATTATTATGGGCATACCAGCTTCTTCGTTCTGAAACTGAAAGCGAAAGGTTCAACAGAACAAAATGTGTTACGAAAAAGCCTGAAATACGGGCAAGCGGAACGAGTGCTCATGTAATCACGAGGAAACATGGCGAAAAAAAAGGAAGAAATTTTCTGGGACCCCGAAACCACAAGGACAGTGACTCGCCCAACGATCTAGGCCATATTAAGTGTATATATAGCTGCCATGAGTTCAGACCTCGACTTTTGAGCAATCCTTGTGAAGTTAATTCGCTAAGTGTATCTCATGACGCTTTTTGTTTGATAAAGAATTGATCATCCCTATTACCCTAAACTCAGAGCCTTCAAACCTCGAAATAAGACAAAAAGCAGGATGGAAAAGTGATGGTGAGTGGCAGGGATGATAACAACTGATAGGGCAGGCGGCAAGAGCCACTAGCTTGCACATCGGCTTTGCAGAAAAACTTTGGCACTTTGACAGATGTGTGTTCAAAGGCATCGTAGTTGGTTGGTAACGGGAGTTGGTAAAACTGCTAAACGCATCCAATGGCCGTTGAAATGCAAAAATCACTAGATCACTTTCTCTCTCCATCTTGACATTTGGACCTTGCTACTTCAATGTGATATAGGCTGTGATTGGATCGAGATAAAGGACTACACAAGCTAATAGCAGCTGATGAAGGCCGATAGGAGACCTCAGAAGGTAAAGGCGTTGGTGACTTTCCCTTTCCACCTTGCATGGCGGAACTATGGAAGTTGATGAGAGGAACTGAAAACAATTGATCACTCTTGTTGAAGACGAATAGAACACAAGAATCATTGGTAGTTTTTGCCTTCGTATTAACAGTTGAACATTAGCAACTTAGTGAGTGATGTGGGACTTGACGGGATCGAAGGTAGCCGATGACGGAAAATAACAGTTGATAAAGCCTGCTTAGGAACCTTCGAGGATCAAACCCTTTAGGATTCCTAAGCAGGCTATTCATATTCGTGATGTTGACTTGACACTTGATACCATAAGACGGGGTAGTAAAGCGGGCTGATAAAAAGTGATAATAGCAGTGATCCGATTTGAAGCCAGCAAGCTCATATGAGGGCAGCAAATTTGGTTTATTCCTTCCTATTAGATTGTGTACACTACGCATCATGATTCGCGTCCCTAAAGGGGATCAAGTTTACCCTATATACCGAAACCGATTGCAATGGAAATTAATCGAACACAAATAATCGGATAATTTCAACCGACGTTTCTTTCGTCCTATCCATGAGTACGAAAACGACTTTTAGCACTCAGTCAGTGGTAATATCACCAGTCAACAACATCAGTAAATGCTATTTGGAGCTTCGGCTGATTAATCAAACCGGTCAGTATAGAGAAGCATACTGTTGCGTCGGTAGACAAGGTAACGGGCGAATTCAAACCGGTAATTGATTAGTGTTGAGGTCCCCTAGTGCCCTGTTTATGCTGAGCTCCCCTCCATTGAATCATGTGTTAATTTTGGGAGGCTCGTGTGATTCCGGACAATTCCTCTCGAGAATTTTGATATTAAATTGGTATAATCTGTAAGGTGGAATAATGCGTCAGCCCCTCTGTTTTGTTTTTTTTTGCTTTGTTTACTATGGAATTTAGCAGTACTTTGCAGCTCATATCACCGCAGCCGAGGCAAGGGTGAAGGAAGTACGTATATATGTTCAAGAGCAAATTCTCTCTCTAACGAGTCTCATTCAATTCAGCCGCCTAACCGACATGGTGCCTGCTTTAAAACAATCATGGTGCACTGGCATTTTTGACTATAAACAACACAAACAGGCTTTTTAATGCGACACAATTAGAAACTATGATCACGGAAAAGTCATGACCGTACACATCCTGATGCATGTTGCACGGTATAAATAGAAGCACAATCGAAGAAAGGAATCACAAAACAGTAGATACTTACTGAAGAATGCGGTAGTTCTCTCCACCGAGCAGAGGCCGTGGCGACGGTACTAGTAAGTAGACCGCGAACAACAGGTCCTGAAGCATTTAGAAAAGAAGGTTCCAGCTCTTGCAGCAACTATAGCACCGTACACGGAATGGAGTCGATAATGGACTTCATGCATAGTAAGAGCTTGAACAGGTAAGGTTGCCATCTTAATGCTACACAGTTCCATACACATCAAACATGTGTATATTACATTATAGTGGGTAATGGTGCTAAAAATGAGTAGAATTGCAGAATCGATAGAGCTCAACAACTTCTAGCATTTCCAGAAGCAAAGTCTACTTCAAAATGTTGTTCTATTGCCGACGATACTACTAGACTTATGATGGAATCATTCTAATAACAGATAAACAATCAACATGGACTGACCCAGGAGGAAAATCCAAATTAGAGCACAAAAAGAACCCATTAAAATGCTAATGAAAAGTGTGTAAGCCTCGTGACGCGATTGCGGCCACCCCACCGTAATAATTAAAAATCGAGCACGAAATCGTCCACTCTCCATAACACTACACGTTAAGAGGCGCAAATTTTCGTGCTCAGCTTTGATATTTTCCTCAATTTATTGTAAGTTCTGTTTGAGTTACTGTTTGAAAGAAAAGAGAGAAGGAGCAATCGTTCACAGGAGTGAAACGAAGAGCATAGTTCGAACGGAGCAACCATAAAATCATGGTGTGTTTTATACAACGTTTGCCTTAACAGCATAATAAACATAACATAACATAGCTCTGCAAAAGAAGGGCAGGGATATACTGCTAAATTTTACAGAGAGCGCAATTGTAGCTGCATGGGTGACCACGGTAAGCGACGTAAGCGACAGCAGTTTCCCGGCAATTACCGTAATCACCCACTATAAGTTTAAATTTTCCCTCGACGTGATCGGGTGAGAACCTCTGAACACCCGTCGGTTACTGTATTCCAGGGTGACGGAACTTCTCCCCGAACTCCCACGGCCTGCTGCAGTGGTTACGCGGCGACTCTCCGTATCCTCCCACTAGGAATTCGACTCCTTCCCTTCACAACGGGCGATCGCGTGCGGCGAGCACGACACACCGTTTGAGGAGAAGACATCAGACCCTGTACTCCACAACCGCTGGTGGGCGGAACTTACATGAGTTCTAGGATGCGCGCGGCAAATCGCGCGGCGAAGTTCGTGGCGATTTAAACGACTTTGACGCCTATGATTGGGGCCCAAATTTGAAGTAGAGTCTATTCCATATTTGTGACCCAATAATAGGCGAAAGAATCGCTCGTATCGCCGCGAAATGTCAGTTGTCAGTTTGTCATTTCGAAATGTCAGTTCTATATTGTAAGAGTTGAGCATAGTTCATATAGGTCAGCGATGAAAAGGGTGATTCATGCTAGTGCGAAGCTAATGTGGCAACTTCCAGATCGCGGAGATAAGTTGGAATGAAAGAAGGTTGTGCTGGAATGCTTCTTCAGACAGTAGCTCTGACATCGCCCGGCCAAACTCGGGCTCAGCAATTGAACCGCGTTCAACCCGCCGCCTACAGTCCTGCATGGTCCTGTAGTTGTCTAATAGGAAGTAAACCAGTTGTGTACCGTTGTCTCTAAAACTGTTCCAGAAATATAGCTAGCATGCTAGCATTTAGTGGTATCAGCGGGAATGATCAGTGAGCTAGACTAGAGGTGAGTTCCCTTGTTCTTAGTTAGTAATGACCGGATTATCCATTTCAACGGTTGCATTTTTCCTTCCATTTTAAACAGGTTTGTACACATTCCTGACCAGGTTAATGCTTCTTTTCCTTTTTCAGCTCGGCCGCGTGGGCAAATGAATGGAACTTGAGACTTGAGTACTACCTTCTTCTCGTTTTCCCCTCATTTAATCCTGTGCCGCTTCCCAACAGTGATGTTCACGCCCGATATTGACGAATCGTTGCCGTTCCCGACGCGAAATGGATGCCACAACAGCTTATCGGCGCCTATCGAAACTCGTCGTTAATGTTCGGACGGCGACATCGAGTCTCGCTTTCAAAATATAGGATTACGATACGATACCATTCCAATTATAGTAGTCTTTCAGTGAATGGGCAGCTTATCGCGCGGGAACCTGAGCAGCGCTGAAAAGGGAGCATTCTGCACTTTTTCTCCAAGGAAACCCATTTTGCTTTCGCCTACGACAATAACCTGAACGGTATAAAACAGAGGTCTTCATCCAGGCAAGTCATCATGATAACGCCACTCACCCGCAGTACCGCCAAGGTTCCACATCGCGTGCTGCTCCGTTTTTCTTCCACAAATTTGCCTTGGTTACTCCGTCGCCGTTACAAGGCAGTGTCCTCGGGATGTTTCTGCTGTTGAAGGCTGCGGAACTATACAATCAAGCAACTACTTCAACGCAGCCTTAGAAGGAAATCATGAGGCGGTGTAGCTCACGCATAATGTCTGTTCGTTCCCGAGTGGACAGGCGAAAAGAGAAAATCTCTCAATTGTCGAAACTCGCATCAATGTTTCATGCGCAATGAGATTACCTCAATCTTCGATTTGGTAGATGCTCAGCGTGTTTTGGTGGTTGCAATTTATCGCTTGCTTCCGGGAAATCCCGATGAGACTCCTCTTCCGCTCCAGGTATGGAAGTTCAGTCAGCAGCTCTAAGAATGGGTCGACGATCTTCTGGCGAACTACAACACCAACACTAGTGAAGCACGCCGACGCATTGGGAAACTGCGGTCGACAGCACGGCGCTCGCATCAAGTTATTCACGATTGCGCCTTCGTATCGAATACAATGCTTTCATCATTCGTCTACCAATCGAACTGCGATCGATGTCTACTGACGAAGGATGGATTCTGACTCGGAGAGTCGACGTTCAGGTTGTGACCACGTAATCCGCGCCCAGATATCGACGTTCAGTATAAATTCAACAATGAAGTACTTTTGGCAGAATTCCACGCAGAGGCCCGGCTCAGTAATGCTTACGGAATGCAAAACTCTGAGAAGGCCAGATTAACAGGCAACAAAAGACAGCTATGGTACGCATCTGCGTTCGCCTCACACGATGACGGACTGGACTGAAACGAAGCCCCGGCTAGTGACAATCCATTCTCGTCTCTCAGGGCAGCATTTCCCGCTTCGCGATATCATTTTGGACTAGGTATACGAAAGTATGCCACGTGACACACATTCCATTCCCGGGTTGCCAAAGCTCAGTATGTCTGTGGTAGCAGAATCCCGTCGTATACAACGCCCGATGAATTGCGGGATTCTGACGCTATATAGCAAGTTGTACGCACTCACAATTGCCATGTATTACATATATATGTGTATGATTACTGCTTCGCTGATGAATTCCACCGAATCTAGAGGACCCTTCTACGCACTCCTCTCGTGTTGCCGTACTATCGCAGTGAACGAATCTTTCTAGTTACGGTAGCCAGTTATCGTCGCGATGGTCATTCTTTTCTCAAGCCCGGCATATTTATTATGCACTATAGACACCCACCATCTCCAATCAAATCAGCGATGCCCTAGAACCATATAGCTGTGCGACTGGAAGCTAGAGAAGCAATGGATTTGCTATTCAGTAAAGATATTTTGTTATCTACGTCGCACACGCTACCTTTCCGGCACACCATGATGATAAATCTCCCAAACATGCTAGTAACACACTCAATAACGGCATACCTGCGAAGCGACGCAGTCTACTTACCCGGCTCTTCTTCCTTCCAATCTTCAAAAACTCATTTCTCCTAAGTACATTCTAGGCGAACTTCCTATTCGCTGTTACACTATAACGAGGAAGAAGCCAAGTGCGATCAAGACGTCATTCGAAGCCTGCTGTCGCGAAACGTACCCCCCTCCGGCCACTGGCGTGATAACATTCTACAAGGAGCAATCCACTCGGTCTCTACTGAAAACCTTCACCATTAACATCGCCTGATACTTTGTACTGTGCTCTGTTCTCTGAAATGTTAAGGGACTTTTCCCAGCTTGAGTTTCCCGTACACTGTAACCAGTTCACATTGGACAATACCTTATCCGTATATTATCTCGCATGATGTTTTGAGAAGCTCGCTGGCAGCCGCATGTAAGCATGGCGGTGCATTCATGGATGATTGATCCAATCTTTTTCTTATTCATTTTCCGTATCCCCCGATACATGTGTACTCATCTATAAGCTCTTTTAAGCACAAGGAACGATGAGTAATCCGCTCCGTGTTTATGTCATATCCACTTCTCGGTGAGATTAAAGTAGAAACTTTAGGTAATCTGATCGTTCCCTTTGAAGACATGATGTTTGTCAGTTTTATTATCGTCCTAATGATTGTAAGAGTTGGTATACTTGAGGGTTCAATAATACAAGTTTGAGGTCGAACTGTATTGAAGTCCTGTGTGGTAGAGCTTATAAAAGCGACCATATTTTATATACTTCGACTTCATGGCTACACTGCTACACCCAAGGATTTGCGCTTCGTAGTGTAGACTCTGTGCACGGTAGAGAAATGAATGGATCATACTCACCACTCGAACTCACCTCGATACCTCTCCGGCTGGGTTACTCAACAACATTAGGAGGCTGAACGTAGCTCTGACCTGCTGCAAGCATGACAAATTCATTCTTGGCCATCTTCACGCTCTTAAGATGCTTCCTCATCGAAGCAGAAACCTTTAGTGGGCCTACCACAACAATCTGGCGATTGAGTCGCCCAATTTGATAGACATTCTTGCATAAGAGGTGAGCAATCTCCTACATTTTTTCGTCGTTCCTCAACTTGATTTTCGGAAGCAAGCAACTCTTGTTCCGAGCGCAGACTTCCTTATGAAAGGTAAGGTGTAATGGTTAAGCATACTTCATAGAGGCCAGAGAAGAAGAAGGATGATTCACGTTACAGTGTGAAGCTAGCTAATGTTGCATTTTTCAGAACAACATATAAGGATCGAAGGAAGAGTGTGAAGCTATAATAGAATGGAAGATTCTTCAAACAGCGGGCCCCGACCTTGACTCTGAAACTGTGACTGTACCGGAAAAAATAACCTGCATCAAGTGTATATCGCTCGTTTTCGTATACTTATCGATTACACCGCTCACATTGGTCGTTTAGTAGTTTCTGCTCTGCAGGACTTTGTTTTCCATGAAAGGCACTCTTGTTTCTTACAACGGACTTGCGGTTTGATATACATCCGTTTTCGCGCACTTGTCTGCGCTCTCTCAGTGAGACAGTGCACTACTGGCCATTTCTATTCATTCCAACTTTCACATGGAGTCACCATATCACTTACCCAGTTCCATTCCCCTCCTTACGATGTAAAATTAGAAGAAAATGCCTTGTTGCCAGGAGCTTCATTGTTGGCAACTTCCAGAATAACGGGCTGAGTCAAACGATCTAGGGTGTTCTCGAGAGCAGCGTGGAAGTCTTTGCGTGGAATCATATCACTCTAACAGAATGTCTATTCGCCTTAGCAGTGCTTCCTTGTGAAATGGCGAAATTCCGGTCGTTGGATAGGTGTTATTTCGAAGCATCCTCATATAATTCATAGGGCATCAAGTCCTTCAAATCGGAAAGCTACTTGCAAAATATCTGCTTAACATTATCGTGACGATGTTCAACGAGCCGGGTCCGATCCCCATCGATGTTGTCAGTAAAAGGGAAGCGAACTCATTTAGTAATAATTTTAGGGCTTTGTTTCATCTTCAATCTTCACAGCTCTCTTTCCACGCACTAAAAGCCGAATCCAGCGTGAGGGCGACGATGGTAAATTCTTGTGTAAAACTTTGGAACAACAGCAACGCAGTTAGGCGAAACTTTGTATTGAAGATATTGTGATCTTTTTCAGTATGAATCTTTCCTCCAGGTGACTCACATGTCCATCGGGAGTGAGACGGCTTCTTGAACTGCGAGGTACCGTTGATAGTGTGGGTCGACATGGTAAGCTCGGACAGCCTTTGATCCTGCTCGTTCTATTCCACTTCGTGAGCCCCGATGTGGAGCTCTTTGGCCGTTCTTCTGGGGCCAATCTTGGTATTGTAATCACCGACGATGACTTTGAAGAAAGTATGGTCTTCTTTGTACTTCCACAGATTCATATAGAACACCTTCAGCTCTTCTTCATCGTTGCCCGATGTTGGCGCGTAAACAACGAAGATTGTTAGGGCTCGGGTAAGCCATATCTTCTCAATCGCAAACGTTGTTAAGGTGTTGTCGAGGTTTCGTACGAATCGATGTTAATGCGTGTTGAAAAGGGCACCTACACCGCCAACGCCTCAGCTGCCGCATGTTCCGAGGAACAGTTCTTCTCCAGTTTTAAAAGTGGCGTGCATTGGGCGGTGCCTTCTCCTCTCGGTCAATCCGAAGATGTCGCACTTGATTTTACTAGCTTGTATCATCAGATCTTCGATGCACACTTCCGATCCAGGCGTTCGTGCACTGAAAGTACATAGTGCCATCTCAGTCCTTTCTTGCGGTCCTACCCACCCCGTATCGAAGGTTCCTTTGCATCAAGGAAATGAGACTCATTCTTATTACTATTTTTGGCATAGGAATATCCACGCCTAGCTTGCTAGGCTCTATCAAGTGGGGGGCTCACTCTCAGCCGTGTGGACTTGTAGACGTGCCGTTAAAGTTATGTACATTTATTTATTATGTAGATATATAGTTGAAGAAGATAATGAAAGCTCCAAGTAGAGTTCCATCGAATATTTGAAAAACGTTGGCGAGACCTTTCGGACTATACAAGCCGACATCTGATGGTAAAGTCGATAGCATGTGGCAGGGCAGCAGGTTGCCTCCCTTTTAGTGGGTTGATATTTCCTCATTCCTTGTCCTTATTTCACAACGCAGGGATTTAGACGTAATGTACCAGGGCTTGCTGTGTGCAACATAACACGCGAAGAACGAATTCAACCGCTACCTGGGCGGACGGATAAGGGACCGCCATCCCTCAGCTCCTCGATAACTTCCAACCGCACCTTCGAACGCGAAGAGGCAAGCTGGCCATTATAGAGCCTCGCGTAACTGGAAATTAGCCTAACTTTGTATCGGAGCACATGATGGAATACTAAAAAATTTACAAAACCTTTTTTACATCAAAAAAAAAAGTTGTAAAGCGAACAAGCTCACACAACGCACGTTTCACCCAACTGCAGCGTTGACATGGTAGGTCAGCGGGGGGNTTTCACATACTTATGCGTGTATATTTTGCGAGATTCCCAAGGTTCATCGAATCAGCAGAAACGGAAGTCCATTACTGATGGTGAGTCCATTTGCTCCGTGGGCAACGGCAACGTTGGTCCGTAATTCGCTTCCCTAACCGCCAGACAGGGTCGCCTTAGCTAACCAGTTCGAGATCCTTTAGTGAGAGATAACCTTCAGTAAACGAAATCCGTAGATTTCACAAGGTAGACTACATTATTTCCTTACTGGTAGTACTAAACGTTTATTAGAGTTCTAGAAGAATACCAGCCTCCCCTACGTCTTGAACTGCCACCTTGCATTTGAAATACTTTTTACACGAAACATCTTCGGACGACTCAATTTAATGGGGCAGCTGGTATATTCAAGATTTAGGCGATTCAAAGAGTTGGAAACAACCGTATATAGGAAGAGAACAGAAAGAAGAGGCCTACGCTTACCTTTACGAGGAATGTTGAGGAAACAGCGCCAAGGTCTGCGTAGCAGTGAAGCTCACTCGGTGCGCGAAAAGGCTGATGGAATGGATATCTCATGGAATTTCCTACACAAAATCGTAATAGATCACTTGTACAAGAGGGGGACTTTACACAATCAGAAGGTCATCTTTTGAGTAAGCAGGATAAAGAGAAGAGAAAAGATGGCTCACAACACCTGATAGCCTAAACCACTTGCTATGATTGTCTTTGCGGCCATAACCGCCAATGCGAGAGCACCGCGAATCATTCTAATTCAAGGAGCTGAAGTCAATATAGAGACCTATCTGACCTTAATATGTATGCGTAAAAAACACTCCGGTGACCCGAACCGGACATAACGTAAAGATGGAGCTCCTGACTACAGATCAGAAATTGCTCAGGTTTTTCCTAGGAAAAACCCCAACATAATCGATCAATGTTAACTGTGCCTTTAAATCTCTTCGAAAACCAACAACTTCCAGCCCCTCCACGTGTTGAAGCCTGGCAAACTACAGTGGATGCCATATGCCAAAAACAGTAATAAGAATAGGCCTCATTTCCCTGAAGCTGAGGTAGCCCTCGATAGGGCGGCGTTGGAGAGGACCGTTCGGCAGAGGCTGCCAAAAACTCAGGGCCACGACAGGCTGCCTAAAAGGAGGAGGACTAAGGAGAAAGACTGGCGATTGTGTAATACTTCCAGTGCATGAGCGCCTGCATCGGAAGCGTGCATCGAAGATCTGATGGGCAAGCTAGAAAGGTCAAGTATGACGTCTTCGAGTTGACCGAGACGAGGAGGCATCGCCCGTTGCACATCACTCTTAAAACTGGAGAAGTACTGTTTCTTGGAGCATGCAGCAGCGGAGGCGTCGGCGATGTGGGTGTCCTCATCCACACGCATGAACATCGATTCGTACGAAAGATTGACAACCCGAATCGAACGTTTGCGACTGAGAAGGTGTGGCTCAGCCCCAGCTCTAACAATTTTAATGTTTACGCACCAACATCGAGCAACGACGAAGACGAGTTGGAAGGGTTTTATATGGATCTGGGGAGGCGCTACAGAAAGGACCATATTTTTTTCAAGGTCATCGTCGGTGATTTCAACTCCAAGATTGGCCCCAGAGAAACGGGTGAAGAGCTCCACGTTGGGGCTCAGGTAATGGAATGGATTGAGCTGGGTGAAAGGCTGTCCGAATTTATGATGTCGACCCACACTATCGTCTCTTGAAGCTCCTTTTGATTACTTTGATCTGACGAGTTTATATCACGATCATTCCTTCAGTAATCATTTCATTATGTAGAAGTTGTGGACGAAGTTTTCATAACCTTTAGAGCCTTGGTGACTAACGTTTCATGAGTTTCGGAAATATTTTCATGGCGAGTTCAACCGCCAAAAACATTGAATAGAAGCGACTGCTACCCGATTGTTGATTATTAGTGTTGTGTCCGTTAGAAATAGCATATAGCTGTAATTTGTGCTTTTGAAACAAGGGTGGACTACTGGTGCGACGGCTCGCCAGCTTCTTTATTGCAGCTCTAACAAGTTTCGCACGATAGCGTTTGTTCCTTTAAAGGATACTCGACTTGGTTATGTGCAGAAGCCTTCGAAGGATCACTTGAATGGTCTTCTACTCCGGAACTGTTGAGAGTTGCTGCATAAAACCTAATAACAAACTGTTCAACTTGAAGATAAATTGAATTAAATAAAGATTTTTCGACTGCACTTACCAGTTGTTGCTTGAAGGCTTGTTTTTTCGCTTTGTTCGATCAGTAGGAGCTCTGTTCGTTCGGAAGACTTGATGTTATTTGTAGTATGTGACCAAATCTTTTGAAAGAGGCTTGAAAGATCATAAAGCTGTCCATGAGCTCAGGTATGAGAATGACAGATCGATCATCAAAAGCCTTTGGAGTTGCACTAGATATAAAGCTTGCAGCGCTATTCTTAACTAGCAGAGTTGAAAACGAGTATTCTCATGAGCTCATGCTATAGTGAGGCTGCGCATAGTCATTTCTTTTCCTGAATATACGTTTTGGTGAGAAGACGGGAGTTATCTCGGATTTCAATTATGGTTAGTGCACCATGTTTTCGACATACACAGAGCTTCATTGCATTTGTATTTGGGCCGAGACAACTTCCAGAATAATGTGCCAATGTGCTCATCTGGTATCCCTGTCCGTAAAAGTATCATTCGAAATGTGCCTGGTTTTCGCAAAATGGTGTTTTATCATATGTAGACCTCCTAGCTCCTCTTTTCCGGTCTTCCAACAACACGGCCTACACATAAGTTGTCGCGGAATGCGGCTTCAACACCGTAAACATCGTAAATCCCCACAGAGTCGCAGAAGTGATAGGGACCTTCCTTTATCATGGAGACAGTGACGATGGAAGCCTGGAAGGACCGTCCGCGTGGTGTTGACCCGCTCGTGAGTGGTGAATACGTGCCCAGCCATGTCATCAAGTACTTTCCGTTTCTTCTGAATGAAGCTCAGAGCCAGCTGGAAGCAATTCATTGCCTCACTCCCATTGATCCACGTCAACGAAAGGTGAGATTACCGTTTTTCTGCATCTTTTCTATTTCAGTAAACCATAAGTTTGCATGTCACTAGAAAGATAACTTATTTGCCGTTTCCACGCGGTGCCGACTACCTAGCAGTGTCTTTCTTAAAAACTAAACTACTATTTCGATAAATGTTTACCGGGTTGTTGTCGAATCAACTATTTCCATACTCAGATTCCAGTATGTTGTAATCATCATAAATTTTCCAAGAAAGAAAGTGTCCGTAATCGAGGCTCCGATATGAATAGTTCCATTACGTTCTTCTATCCCAACTATTACGTAGGCACCCACGTAATCCTGTCCCCTTGGAGGCTGAGTCGGACAGTTTCTGAAGACGTCCTCGTCGTGCGTCGGTGGCGATGACGATGGCGTGCTGTCGGTGCCACGTCAGCACATACCTTAAAACGATGCCTTCGGTTCCATGGGGTCGCGGATCGAAGTGTGTTGACGCAACGGCATCGTCGTGCCACGACGTGACATCGCCCTCTCCTCTCCACTGCATCCTCTCGTTGTCATCGATTTCTCACCATTGAACTTAGCGTCCAGCCGCTCAGCCATCTATCTACCACTCATCACCTGCCTTGTGCTAATAAAACACCATGCCCACTCTTGTTCTCCTCAGGCACCTTCGAACCGATCTCAATGTATTTACAATGCAGCGCTTCCCGAGTTTGAATTCCTCTGCAAACGAGGGCGTAATCCGGTCAGAGTGGGAGACCATTTCTGTGTAGGGTTTTTGTAGTTGTTCAAATTACCTACTCGTCATTTTCTTATCGGGAACTATATGGACGGGTGCATACTAGTCTGAATCCAACTTATTTGAGCATCGAATCAGGCTTCGACTTTTACAAGACAGATCGTAAGCAGGATGAGCGGAGATTACACATTGAAATTTCTTCCTCATTAGTCTATACTTTTACTGCTTACGGGTTCAACAAAAATCCCGTTCCATGGCCTTCTTCACCTCCGACTGGGATATCGTCTTCACTAATTACCTTTTTCCACGTCTGAGTATCTACACAGCAAATCAAGGTAGCTTTACATACGTACCGAGAAACCGGACCATTCTCCCTTATTAAGCAGGTTCATGCCCTTTCCCGATCGAGAAACCATTCGGAGGGAGTTGCAATGGAAATCTCCCATTTACCCTTGTTTTTCGTCATTTTCCTTATCATCAGAACCGTGTGTCTACTTCACGATAACGCTTCAGAGTATGCGGACACTAAATACGTATATTTCCGATACCGTAACGAGGAACTCTTCAAGGGTGTAGTCAAAGTTCTTCAACTGTTTGTGGAGGCGATGTTTAAAGCTGTTGTGGATGAGCCTTTTGAAGTTTTGCTATGCAACCTCTTAGACCATAACTCATTTACTAATTCACAAAGTAGAGTAACTCAGTACAAATATTGTTCCCTAGGTCCAGGGAATTGCCATGACAATTAGCGGAGAGCGGGGTGACACGTCAATATGGACGGATGGCAGCTGATGACGTGAGCTTGGCGAGAGGTAGAGCGCAATGGGGAGGTGGCCAGGTGACGCGGCGCGGCGCCATCAGGCCAGAGAGTGGCGCCAGCTGGCTCCAGACAGGGGAGACAGTATGATGAACGTTGTTCCGCCGGGAGAGTGCTACATGAGCATCTCGTGCCGCTCCAGACGCAGACAACGAGTGGCACCAGAGAGCGTCCGTGGCTCCAGAGACACCAGACCCTCTGTCCCGCCGTGTTTGCGTCGCCGTCGCACCCGGGTCGCGGCGCGCCCTACCATCATCACGCCGTCGTTATATCGATGTGATGACGACGTCCCGAGCAGTTCCATACCCGTTCACTCATCCAGTCGCACCTACCACTATCCCCCTCGTGCTGTTACTACGAACCTATTCGTGTGGTCTATCATCAACATAAACTTTGTACGGTCACATCCTCGCTCAACTCATCTCTTACTCTATCATCAGTTCAGCGTGACGTGTCGTCAACAATTGCTTTCTTTTGGTTGCATATGATTCTTGCATATGGCGACTTTGCTTTTTTGGAATACCCGGGGGCTACATCCGTAGTTCATTACCATAACCATGAAAAGTCAGGGTTTTCTAGTCGGGATGTTTTCGTGCCAACGAAGCTGACCCCGAGGGGCTACCAGCAGACAATTCAGCTGAACAGTTTCATTAAGGTTATTCTTGAGTTGCTTGAAACGAAAGCGATTCGTCCTTCATTCATCCTCAGTTCTACCTGCAACATTCTTCCGTCACTGGGCGTTTCCGGGAGACGAGCGTTAGGAACGATTCTGGGTAATCGATTTGCCGCACGCGGCTGTCGCGGACCACTCATTCTCCATTATTACAGCTCTAGCGTTCTCCATACAGCTCAATCGAAATGCGATCATTATTTTATGCATAATTCTACTATTAGTACTTTTGTTCTTGTATTTCTTACCTACTGCTGCATCCTGCTACATTCCTTCGCGTGCGACGCCCCTCTCACCGCGACGCGACCATTTCGTTCCTAATGCACCACACCCGGCGTTTCCTCTCAAAAAAACTTTTGGCTAGATTGGCCAGTGCTACCGTTCATGTATAGCCTCTTATGTCAGTACTTTGTTTAATTATCGACTATGTATCTATCGACTATCGCCTCTTCAGTATCTACTCGTTTACTGCTGTAAGATACAGTACGTTCTATCATGTCTTGTTCTGAATAGAGGCTGTAACACATTACCAGAAGGGCTTTCATCTGTTTTGTATCCACCCCCCCCCCTCCTCAGACGTACTTTATCCACGAATTCATCTCATTTTCTTCCATAGGAATTATTTTTTGCAGGATTTTCCCATTTTCCTCGCTCTTGCTTCGGAATCCTGAAGTTTCAACCATTTCAGGTGATGACCGAAGACTGTAAGCCATTGTGCACCAGTGATCCCAGTCCAACAGTAGTTTTGCCAACGTCAAAAGATGAAACCATCAGTGTCAGTGATAAAACTATACCACGAATGAGTGAAGATCATACCGTTGTGATCTGTGAGGAGGTCCTGAAACGACGAGAAATTTTGCTGGACATGTGCAATACACGTGAAACGGAAATCAATAGAAAGAGGTACGGTGATTCATTTGATTTCCTTCTCGATCTCTCTTCAAACTTCTCAGTCTGAGTACAGATCCTGCAGAAGATTAGCTGCCACAGTACCCTAACGGTTGTTGTTTTCCTTCTGTGTTATTTGTGTAAACAATGCAATGTTACTCAGTAGATTGGGCTTCAACTCATTGTAATGGCTACCAGTCAGTCAAAAGGGTTACTTACTAATTGCGTTCTTGATAGGATCAGACTCCAGTAGATCAGACTCCAGTATCTCAAAAAAGCCGTCGTGTCCGAGTACTCCTGCTTTTAGGGATTAATTGGAAAAAAGGAAAATGGGATAAAAATGAGCGGAGTGAAAAGAGGAAAACCAGCGTAGTACAGCGTAGTAGAAGCTGGTAGTGGTGCTAAAGATGCATCTGCTTGGCTGCTTATTTGCAATTGCCGAATTTGAGGTGACCATAACTTATGAAACGCACTGTAGTGAAAGAGTGAAGGGCAGTTTAGGACTTGTCGCCATATTTCATCTACGAAGAGACAGTGAAGAAAACTCGAGATGGTGGGGTGTCTACGAGTAGGAGGGAAGTGGCTCCTCTATGAAAAAGAGTAGATCCATGTTTCATTCGCCTAACCCATAACACATTCACATGATCACGTTAACGTTGAATCACTGGGAAGAGCAGGTGGGAACAGTTCGCGACGGTTTTGCATAAATTACGTATTGCGAACAGGCCGAGAGGCTGCTGAATTATGGCAACCAAATTTGCAGTGTGGATTTTTTACATTACTTTAATCGATTGACTGAGAAATCAAGAGTAAGAGACAGCTTTGTCTCGAACAGGTGCAGGTAGGTGGTTCTGCTTCTGTGACAATCTGTAACTGTTCCTTTGCTACCGAATTGACCACCGTGTCAATAGACACCCCGATGGGTTGATAAAGGTATGCCTCTGGATGCAGTCGTTGATACCTGATCTAATTGATCTAATTCGTCTAACAGTGGAATTTCTATGGCTAAGTAGTAACATCAAGCTTGCAACTGCCCGAATGTCGTAGACGTGCGGTACTTTAGAACTTTCCTAACCCTCCATACATCTAATTCACGGAATGGCATGAGTGGCCAAAGAACAACAAGGGATGACGACTACCGCTGAAATATCAAAATTCTCTACTGAAACTGCCCGGTATTTGCACGATTTCGCTGGTGAAATTCTCATGGTCTTTGTGTTAGCCGTGGAAGATGTTGAGCAGTCTCGCTTGGTAATCTACTCTCTCCCTCGTTGCTTACTGTATGCCTCTTTCTACCTTTTTTTTTCTTTTCTTAATGTTTTGTCGCCTCAGATTCTACAATCGTTCCCGTCTTCTCATTTGTAGTCCGTTTATTTTTATTGTTGAGCTCCTGCGTAGCTTACTCTTCCCTTTTTTGTGCATACTCTCTCTAGAGTAGTCATAGCGCAGTTGGCTGTTAGTGTAGCAACGAACTCCTTTGGTCCCGATTTTGCCAACCATCTTTCTTTACAATCAAAGTCAACTAATTTACACCCACAGACTTTAAAGTGGTAGGAAGAAATTGTTGTATAAGCAGCTTGTATAAAGAAACCTGATAATAACCCGATAAAAGCCGTATGCATGGCGCACCCCAAGGACAATACAGCAATTTATTCCTTGTACTTCTCCCTCCTGCTTTCCCTTTCTTTCATCATTTAATTCTGCCTTTGTTCGGCTTCCTGCGATTCTTGACGCGCCCTTGACACTTTTTCAATCCTGGGCCTTTCGCTTGTCGTCCTCACATCAGAGTTGCCTCTGATTCATACGCTCTTACTCAAGCGGAATTTTGCCTTCTTTCATGTACGAATGTACCTAAACTGCGGCATATTCGTCGAGTTGAAGGGCCTGGAGGTATCAACATGGAGCGAGCCATGCTCCGATTTATTGTCTGAATAAATTTGGTTTCACCTCAGTGTGAGCTGTGAAGACCGAGATACATTAAAGGCCGTGGTCTTTATTTCTCAGACAAGTTTGCCTTTCCAGATAAGGATGACTGGAAGAGCTGCTCTGTTTCTTAGTCAAGGTCCAATCTAAGCACGTGCAATCAACCTCACCTTTTACTTTTTTTTTGAAATTTTCTCATTTTCCGCTCATGCCTCATATTTTTTTGCTGAATTTTGTCCTTATTCTTGCTAATCAAGATCGCGCCTGCTTTTTTTCTGATTGAACGATTATAAATCTTTGATTGTCTCCTTCTCTCTACGAACATCTCGTTTCATTCGTTCCTTATTTCTTTCATTTCTGCTCCTTTTCATATACCCACCCCTTGCCTTTTCTGGAAACTGGAAATAAATGTATCGTGCTTTCCGTGAGTGTCTGACCTGAGGTCCGCTAAAGCACTAACTGATCATCGGCTAGCCACCTAAATCATTGTTGAGTAGGTCTTATAAGCGTTCAAAACACTACTGCGATGCTGAATTGAAGTTGAATGCAGAGGCGCATCCCCAAAACGGCATTGGTTAACGCCAACGACTATACCCAGCTGAACCCGTTAGGTGGTTCCGCTTCATATGCGGTATCCGTGAGGAAGCTTCCGCTTGATCGCAACCCTGCAAGTGTTCCCCGACACTGATTGTCCCTTACGTAATGTTGGATGTCATTTTTTGTAGCATTAAATATTCATTGCTGGCAACGTTCCGCGAGCCTGACTCAATCTATCCTCTCTCAACTGCTGTAAAAATCAGCTTTTCGAAAAAGTATTCTGTCATTTTGAAAGAGATTTTTACCATTTTCTTCCTCAATACATTCTACACTTCACAAATATATGCCATTATTGCCTACTTCATGTTACCATTTATCTGGTAGTTTGTGAATCCCTTTTCTGCAGAGACTTCGTGATTCTGAAATGAAAAACTCCAGAAGGCGGGTGCTGAATCTAACTCCTGGCTGAAATGTATATGGGGCCAGGAGTTATGAGTGGGCCAGAACTTCCCACCATTAGCTAGATTTTTGCGTCAGGGAGTAGTGATAAGCGGGAACATTCTTGGAAGATGTCATTAGGTCCATTCTAATCTACTATCTGAATCACACTCAGTATGCTTCGATTTCTTTCGTCTTATTTCTTTGAGCCAGTCGTAATGCGGTGGCCTACACAGTTCATATGATATTTAACATTATTACATAATCTTACCACATATCTATTAACTGGGGTCTAGGGACTGTTTGGAGCTTAGCTTCCAGTTGCTGACGATAGAGTGGGTGAAGAAGCTTACCCAGCGTTTTATAATGCTTTTTTCATGATTTTATGAGTCTTCTCTCGAGACTGGATTGAGCGTAACCATAGTTACTATACAATAGATCTTACATTAGTATCTTTTTCTTTTCTTGTGGCTGACTGGGGATGAGCTGAAGCTAATGACGACGGAGGCCCGTATCGAGTGTCGCAGTAGTTTAGGGAAAGACCCCACTACACAAAGTCCCTCTGATCTCTACAACTCTAAAAGATGCCTTCAGATGGGTGTGGCTCTTTGACATCGAAAATCCTGTTTGTGGAAAAGGAGCATATTAGCTTCAGCAAAAAGTTAGTGCACAAATAGTAAATGTTAGTTAGTAGTTATACCTAATTCTTTAATGGTGGTTTGGGGGTGTCTGTTAGGTACTCTGGGGAGGAATAGAGAGGAACGTTGTTAAAATAGACCCGACTTCATTTATCTTGAACCTTCCCGTATGCAGCGGTCTTGAAAGTAATGGAGTGGCCTGTGCATGAATATCAAGGGGATTCGCTCAGGGGATTACTTTGAGATAAACTGATCTGGCGGTGTTCTATAGGTTTAGGGATAGTTCCGCTTCTATCGCCTAACTGATCCTTAGCCTATCTTTGCGATAAGATTATTCTGATCACTGTTCTTAACGAAGAAGATGGCAGACACCGGTACTGCTGTAGTTACGCCCACCATTCATCAAACATTGTTTCAGGGCTGAAGCATGGGATGAGGTCCATTTGGCGACGATGAATCGTTGCCAGCGGAATCTGCGACTGGAGCAGATCAAACGCGTGTGGAGGCATCAGAAGAATCGCGTTCGACACATCCTCAATCTAGAGAAGTAGGTGAATTTTTTCATGGAAAGCCAAGGCCATTATATATGGCAAGAAGGCAACTGATACATTCCAGTAGTACTTCATTGGTATTTCAGGCTTGCTTCAGACGCAGAAGTGACACTTGAAGATGTGATCGCTGCCCGAAAAGGCTTCATGACCGATTACGAGATCGCTATAGCTCGTGCTTACCTCGATGTACCACCACGGAGCCATTCGCCTGGAAATCGTCGTTTGGATGAGCTCGACCTATCGCTGAGGAAAAGAGCAGCAACGTCTCCAAGCATCCGTATTGATGATTCAGTTACTAGTGTGAGTTTAGTTCTATAGAACTGTCGGCAAAGGTTGGACGGACAAAAACTACTTCTATATGATTATAATCCAAGATGGATCATGTTTGCTGATTTACCTCGAATTCTGCTACATGTTTTTCATTGTGCCCGAAACTACTGATGTGGTGGCAAAATGTCCCATCCTTCCCTCTCTCACTCCGTCCCCCTTTCATAAATGATATGCCATAGTAGGAATGTAATGCTCGATAGATCACGCTAAATCTGCTCCTTGATTTGTCCAGGTTCGCGGCTAGGCTTGTTGATATCGAGCGATCTCTTGAGAATCCTTCCTACCCGTTTTCTACCAGGTGTAATTTATTAGTTCAAACGAAGCGAAGCGAAACCGATCGGGAGCCTTGAAGGAAGGCGTTGAAAATTTCCGGAACTCATTTCTCATTACCGCACTTTATACAAGAGTAAATCAGGGACTATAGCGAACCACTTTTACTTTACTTTTATTTGAAGCTAGATTTCATCGTAGTCCTGACATCTATGATTCTTAACCTTCTCTAAACTTGATTCTGTTTACGGCCGTTTACAGCTTGGCATACGATCCTTGGAAAAAATATGATGTCTTCAAAAGTCGCACTCTAAGAATTGAAAAGTCTGTCACCTGCAATTCTTGCCTCTGCACTTCTGTTCCTCTCGTTGATTTCCATAGTCTTTCCCAACCTTCTTTTTGGCATCACATTTTCATCTTCCATCCACGAACTGTTTTCGATGTGGGGCGAGCAGTGCTTTTGGTTGTCTACGAGTAGCACGAAGCGTTTGCGAACATCTTCGCGATTAAGTACAGAAGCCTAATGAGTCGTAATCTCTAAAAAGTCGCTCGTCAACGTCCTCACCAGCCTTTATAGTTGTTTCAATTCTTGTCAATTATACAATTCGATTTCAGGTTCTTGACCGAATAGCTGCTGAGTGCGCCGTCGAAGCACATTCTCAAGCCCAATGCGAACTACAGGGCAGCAGTCCGATGGCAGAAGTCAAAGTGGAGCAAACTCCATCCATGGTATTACCCTTTGGTTCTTTGATCAAACCCCTGGTCATGATGTCCTTTCTTCCAATGATGTAACCATGCGAACTTCGCCACGTCATGGGTGTGCGCAGAAGGCCTGGGATAGGTAGGGAACCCTTAACATCAGGAAAACGATTCGTATGGGTGCATTTTTTTCAATAATGATGGTGAGGTAGAAACTGGCAGATTCTGTCGTTTCTAAAGCTGACGTGGGTAAGGTGAGTCAACTATCAAATGTCTAGTTGTCCGTTTTGTTCGAGTGTCTTCGATTCCGACACGTCTCACTAAAATGGCCTTCGCTTTGCTATGAACTGCGCGGGGCTTCACTTTTCTTGGTTCGCTAACCAGTTCGCCCTTTCAGTACGCTCTAGCAGTATCTCTACATAGTGGATTCCTCATAGTTCGGAATGCTTTAGAGGTAACTGTCATCCTATATCAGTGAATATTTTAACGATAGTTCACTAGAATTTTCAAAGTGGAGGATGATGGGCAATCGGGCTACCGCACTGGCTCCCATTTGTCTTGTGGTTTAAGGCGTGATTTTGACGGTTTACCAGCATCTTGGGCTTTTCTGTCCCATACCAATTCGTTACCCACATCGAGTTTTTGGCTCAGCTATATTCTTACTTTTTCATTGTTAAATAACTGATTATTGCTTTGATTTCTGGATGTCCTAAGTGTTTCCATTTGAGGACCAGTCTCTACGTGAATGCAGCAACCTGCTGGAAATTCAGCGACTTCTAAACGCAATGGGTCCGGCTTCTTCCATGGAAGACAAACCAACGGTAAAACCTGATCATGTAAGTTACTTCGGAATTGAGCTCGCAGCGAAAAGCTCACATTTATCCTTGAACAGTAAATTGGAGGCCTGTTTTAACTCATTTAGTAGATAACATTCATAAGAATCACTATTTAATCACTCTTTAGAAAAATTTTCTTAAGACCGTGAAGGTCGATTATATAAGGGCATTAATGTATTTCCAGATGGACAGTGACGAATCGTCGTGTGCATCGGAACATGTGAGGCACGTGAAACGAAAGAGGTCCAGCCGTCGACGATCGTCTTTGCTCGATGAGCAATATGAAATGATAAAGGTGATCATTTGTTATATAAAATAATGTGCGATAAATCAACTCCGGAGGTGGTGTAGTGGCAAGTGGCGCACTATCTCACACGTACGGTGAGGGGCTCGAATCCGTGTCGATATCCGCCCAGCCCAACCAAGCCTTCCATCCCTCCGGGGTTGGTTAATTGGTACCAGACTCGTCTGGGAGGATAAAACACTGACTTGTACATCGGCTGGCCACCGCAAGTCATTGATAGGCCACATACACACTCTTCACGCCACTACGATTCTGAATGGAAGTGCGGGGGAGCATACCTCAGACGGGATTGATGAACGCCCGAAAACTTCATACTTTATCCTATAAAATTCAACTCCTTCGTTGTGCTTTCCTTTATCCTACTTCTTCAAAGTAAGGATCGTTTAGGCACAGCGAATAGCATTCGAGGAACAAGCAGAAATGTACCGATCAATGAGGTCATTCATCGAGGAGTCAACCCGAACCGTGCGAGATCTCTGTGGACGGGTTCGATCCCATCAGTCACCTGCAACTGACTCATCCCCAAGTGAAAGTAATCTAGAATTTGCTCCCAATGGTCAAGTAGTTTAACTGCTTTAGTCAATTTTGTAGCTTTTTGAAATCTCCCGAGGGTCTCCAACATCGTAACCTTGTCGATAGCACAGTCAATTTTTTAGCTTCACGGTTAGGTATCATTTTAAAATGAATACGGGTAACTAATGTTGTGACCGCAATTACCAGTTACCATTTCCTTTACTACACTTCTTTTTGCGCCGCGTCCATTATTTTGCTTACTTACCTTCCCAGTAATTTCAATTCAATAACATTTTTGAACTTATTTTGAAGTGAAATAAATGAGTTCTCAATGGAAGCTTCATGTTTCGTCTATGTGAAGAAAATCAGTGATAGGGAAGATTGAGTTATTTCCCAGAGGTTCTCTCCAGAAAGAGTTATATAGCTTACTGTGGCTTCTTGGGAGCGTCTACCTGTAGAAGAAAGGACTACAATAAACTCAGTCAGTCAATGAACTTAGTCAGCTCAGTTTTATTCTCTTACACCCTCTGAAATGAACGACGGAAATGGGACCTTGAGGGCCGACCGGCTTTTGGACGGGTTCTTTATATTTTGAGCCACTGGTGAACTACTTTCAATGTTCAACTGCTCGCATTCCCACATTTTTCATGCGATTGTATTCCACTGTCTTCCTGAAGACTCGCCATCTACATTTTTTATACCCCGTATCTGTAAAGGCAAGCAAGATGTCTGTAGAAGCGTCTGAAAGCGTCCAGCTCTGCCATCTGCGGCCACTTGTACTTCAGATCTATCAATTTATTTATTAGCCAATTTACTGATTCAACTTGTGGGAAAAAACTACATCTTTCTGGTTCAACCGTTGTCAGAATTAGCGCTGAATTTATGCCACGACTTCGCCCTTAATACGACTTCCACTGGTAACCGTTGGTGTGGTCGAAGCTGTCACATGAAATATTGGATTCGTTCCGAAAACCGTTAGGTTACCAAATTTCGATCCTTTTTAGAGGCTGCACGTTTTGCATCAAATTCCAAGTCCTCTAACCTTGAGATCTCGACATTTCTGTTGTTCTTGAAATAGTTAATTTCGCTTCTGCCCGACGTTTCGACGGTCTTGTCATTTTTATGCTTTTGAAAACGATGAGTGCGTCGAAACGTTGGCCAGAATAAAATTTCTACCTACCAACCTCGATGCAGAAGCAAAATTAACAATTCCAAGAACTTCTTTGAAGTTTTTCTCTTTATAGGCTGTTCACAAGTTGACCTTATTAGTAATTAGTATTTTGGCTATGAAAACAATGAGAATTTATTGGAAAAACAGTAAACAATCAAATAACAAGGAAGAGCCAACGGCTACGAATTTTTCCTATATAAAAGAACATATGAACAGAATAAAATTACATGAAAGCACTTTCACCTAAGCAACAAGAGAAATAGAAATCTCTGAGCATGAAATGCATTTTTTAAATGTTGCCTATATTTTACAAAACTGTAAGGAACTAAATTTCTGCTATCTCCTACAAACCCGAAAGACTGAACCATAGAGTGGTGCTACAGCGACTTGTTAGAAAATGACAATAAGTAAATCTTTTGATGGCTAATTGAGATCATTCCCAATTCCAGCCCAAAGTTGATTTCACCTCGCTAAGCGTTTTTTCAGTGAACACATAAAAATTTAGTACCTACTATATTGAAGCGACAGTGTTAAGCAATTTCAGCAATCTGCCGTTAACAGAACTGAAATCGAAAATCTCAGGTGATTCGGCCAGATGATGTTTATTTGCCACCTTATCGGACCATTCACACCAGGGCAGGACGCTTTAGTCCCTATGGGACCAGCGACATCAGGCAGTGGAGGCACGGACGCCTTAGTCCAACTCTTCGGTCTCCGGTACACAGTACAGCAATTTCTGTATGCAGCGGTTGAACCATACTGGAAAGGCCATATCTAGAGCAAAATTTGAAGTCGAAGGAACGGAAAAACAGAGATATTTCGAAGAGAACGTGAGGAACACTCTAGGGTTCAATAGCAAACCATCGAAACTGGTCGCAAAGCAACTCACTCCATAGTGCACAGCTGGATGACGATTTTTTCGAAGCGTTTCTCACGAATACAAAATAAACTGGTATGCCGGACAGAATCATGATCACGCCGAAAATTAACTCCAGTGGTTGAGAAAGGAACGGTAGGACGAGGAACAGACAGCAGAATAGGAGAAATATCAATGGGATGAAGATGGGTAACTGCAAATAAACGATTTATTCTGATTTTTCCTAGAACTTATTCCACTTCCTGCCAGGATAGTTAGCAATCTTAGATCAAATTCTGAAGGTGGAGTGAATGCCGAGTGCAAATGAAAACGTCTGTGAGGGGTAGTCCCTATGAGAAGCCGCTAATGGAATCAGAGTTTCATCAGACTATACAGGGAAGCCTCAAACACGAAAGGAAGACTTCTCGATCTCGAGGTTTCAGCTTCAACGTTCCAGCATAAGTCCACTTCCAGACCTACATGAAGCCTTACATAGAGCTGTCTCTACAGGATCTGTGATGAGAACCACCACTCAACCCCTGGGACATTACTGGGGTTTGTCGAGGTAAAGAGGCATAGTTCTGGCATTTGCAAACATTTCTTATAAAGCTTATAGGTCTCTACAATACTCAGAACAAGCAGCCCTCTCTGGAAATCACAACTTCACCATTCATAAACAGAATTTTCCGCTAGTATTAGGCTCGAAACCAGGTTCAAGAATCTCACAATAAAATCTACGCCACAGAACTAATGAGCTCGTTCGGTAACCGAAGTACGCTTAGTAACTAAGTAAGGCAGATGATGAGAAAAAACGGTGTTTAGCCCGGCAAATCCGATGACCTCAGAGGAGTGTCAGCTCAACTAGAATAAACTAAGCGCTATGTACCTCATTAGCATCGCATACGCCACCATGCTAGTGAGTGGCAGAGCGCTCTTACTTGACCTAAAGAATCAAGAGGGAAATAGAGCGTGCATACGTGAAAGGAAGTTTCTTGTAGGTCAGTTTCAGGGTTACGTAGACCTGGTACTCTACTCACAGTCAGAGCTGTAACAACTCCAGAATGTGTATCTGACCTGTACAAAGGGCGACACCCAGGTAAATTTTTCATCCTCTCAAAAGACCTCACGCAGTTGACCATCTTCGGAAGGAAGAAGTAGTGATGGTCTGGGTGCTCATAAAAATCCCGGCAGCAAGCTCTTCTGGGTTACATGCCATGTCAGCAAATACAGAACTTACAAAAACAATTCATGTGACCTGAATAGTCACAAGCACGCAACTTCCACGAACTCATAAGACGGGCGGAATCCAATCATTTTCCAACATTTCTTTTGGCGACTCCTCCCGCTTACAAAGTAGGCCTTCATATTTTTGGTCGAATTTATTGCAACGGTGATTATTCTACTGTCATCGCATGTCTCCCTACCAACAATTCTTCCAAAGACCTCTGTCCGTAATCTCTCACCTTGATTGGCGTCTTTGCTGCTGGTTGCGAGATCCTCAATTTGACCAAACCTGCCACTGACACTGCCACCACGAGACTCTCCGAGAAAGCACAGTAGTTAATCAGCGTTAATACATCTCCAGCAAAGAGCATCACAATTGACGCGACTAAATCAACGATATATCGAGGCAGACGCAATTGCATGTAAAAAATATTCGAGAGAGACCTCCAAGGAAGAGTAATGACGGCAGAGGAGTTAAGTATTTCACGGATATCATGGATAGCATTTCTGGCAACTGGCCTTCCCTAGAACAGAATCATATCTAAGAAGAAGTTCACAGTAGTTCTTCTTTCCGTTTATTCCGATCTTCTCTCATTTTTTGTATTACTAGCCTCTCACCGTTTCCTTTTAACCATTTAACCACCAGTTCAAGATAAAAATGACTTATGATGTATCGAGACATAGATATTACACTATTTGTACACCATACACCATATAGATATTACACCGGCGCTATGGGAGCCCATGTAGGAACTTCAGCCAACTTGTCATGACCCATAGCGACAGTGGAAGGCAGTTTTCACAGTTCTGGCTTGATGCAGACAACTTTTTACGCAATCTTAACAGCTGGAATTACGTCTGAATACCTCTTCCATGTTATTTCCATCATGGTAATCTTGTCTAACCCCTCTTTTTTATTTTCTATTTTCTTCAACTTCGACCGCTTCTCTTCTCGCCTTCGTCTCTCTGACCCTCCTTGTGCTACATTCTGTGCTTCACCCTTCCGATTTCTCGCAAGTACGTCATGCCTACATTCTATCATTCCTTTATCACCATTTTGCTCAACTTTTTCAGCCCGTCTTCTTCGGATCATTTACGAGTTAGTATTACGATGATTCTTAGAGAGAATAAGAATGCTTGCTGAAGCGAATAAGTCACCGTTGGCTTCGAGTTCCGCCTTTCTCTAAGATTGAAACAAGTATCTGTTGAAGGTTTCTCTAGCTATTCTGCTGTTTCCAGGTTCTTACGCGATTTCCATGTATTCCATTCCGGGGATTGTAACGTTGCTTCCATTCTATTTCGTTCCTCATGCCAACTGCATCTCAGCTTTACCTCTGATCCTTACTCTATTTCGAACGATTTCAGCTACTCCCCTTATCTGGTATTGCATTACTGATTTTTTACCATCTGTTTAAGTCCATTCAACCCTTAGCGCAGCCGTAAGTCTTCAACAATATGACTACTTTTACAAATGATACAACGCAGTGACCCATTCTCGATCCGGCTTGGGAAGCTGAGTATGAGGTTGTGATATGCTGGTGCCCATACCACCGTGATGTCTATACTGTTCCGCTCGATGACTTCGTACCATAGCTAAACTAAGGCAATCTAGTCGTCGAAAAAAAGCTTAACCTTTTCACAGTTTGCCCTGTTTCAGGGGAATTTGTGTAACTTGTCGAAGGCCATTACATTGAATGGGTGATGTTTTTAAACTTCTTTTCATCACGTGGAAAAAGAGGGTTTTTCATCAACTAGATAACGTCAGAGACTGGAACTTCCAGCATCTTTGTTTGATTGTTTTAGCAGTAAATTTGTAAGGTGCTAGACGTGCTGGAATTTTGAATTACCACGAATGACTACTTCGAAAAGAAATTCACCGAATTTCAACTGGAACGACAGGTTCAATTTTTCTGATACCCACCTTGCACCAGCGAAAAACATTCGCGACGAAGTGAATAGAATGCCGTTCAGACTTCCAAGGCATGAGCAAGCGACGAAGAATGGCATCACAGGAGCAAAAGGCCCCATCACCTTCTTGGCGAAAGTCACAGCAACCGCATCCGACTCGAGGATCTGAACTTCAGAATGCTTAGCTGCCGCAAGATCGGAATTAGCGCAAAACCCTGATCACGGTCTCGGCTCGCTTTACCGAATACGTTGAAAATGCTAACTTAGCCAGAATTCACCTCGTCAACTGAAAGCACAGCAAAATAAGCCATGTTTACGAACATATATATCAAGGTCACCACTGGCAATGAAATGTAGATTGCTCGAGGCAGATTCCTGAATGCTTATATCGGAGCAATTTAAAGCTTTAACAAAGTCAAGTAAGATCAAAATTGGCTCCCTCTTACCTGTAAGGATGTTTCAACTCTTCTGTTACAAAGTTCAAATAACTGTATCCGGAAAAAGAGAAAACTCCCGAGTAGAAGGCTAATGCTAACGACGAGACCACGGTTTGGCTTCCACTGAGCAGTTCCGGCATTTCAAAGTATTCAGTGTTCCCTGAACATGCATGTAGGTTTTTTGTTATCTGAAGCTTGACTTCTATATGTACNTATATGTATGTGTCTACAGCTCCGTATGCTCGAGACTCGAAAAAATTTTTATAGTGGACGCCTGAGGAATTTTTTGATCTCGGATCATCACCGCTTTATGCTCTGGGGGGTGTGGGGCGGATATGGTGTGGTGGCAAGTGGCGCGCTTCACACACGAACGGACACGGGTTCGAATCCTGGATCATATCTGCCTAGGCCAACCGAGCTTTCAATCCTTCCGGGCTCGGTGAATTGGTACCAGACCCGTCTGGGAGGACAAAAGCACTGACTTGGGCATCTGTGGCCACCGCAAGTCATTGTGTAGGCCAGGTTCGTACTCATTACGCCACTACGATTCTGAATGGAATTCGAGTGCTGGGGCGCACCTCCGAGATGGGATTGATAAACGCCAAAAAATTTATCCTTTTCCCATCGGATGAATGACAAACGGCGCATCAGAACCATTATGGCAGCACAGTGAAACTGTCGTTATCGCTTTGGCAAATTGAAGTGCCCTTGTCTATTGTGCATTTTGTTTTGAACCCAAAATCGAATGTGAACACATCTAAGCTCTGAGATTTCGATTTAAATTGTAGATTCTACTTCAACGCATCAACGAAAAGGCTCTGCTTTCAAAACTCCTTGTTCCCTTTTTATTGTTGAAGGCAATGTTGCTAAGCTACTTGGTAGCAAAAACATTCCCTGAACGCTAATGTTTCAGAAAAATTTGTAACAGTCCTCAGATTTTATACTTGACAAACTTCTTTTACTGGCTACGGATCGAACTGGTGCTGGCTGTTGTATCACCATATCCAATATAATCCCCCTTGAACCGAACTATTCTGATACCTCTGATGGTGGCTCAAATTCCGCTCTTGTTCAAGGAAAGGGTAGTAAAGGGACAGTTTCGAACAACAAACGAATGGGCGCTTCTGAAAAGTGGCACTCATTGACAAAACGCTGCAGAAGGCGATGGAAATGTGCTCGCTGCTAGGCTAGAGAGACTTTTTCAACAAAAAAGGGCAAAAAAGTAAGTGTTCCCCACTGTGTATACTTCAGTTACTGACCAATGAGTGACCAAAAGCCAAAAATGAGATTTTTGAATGGTAGGCACTCTTTGATGGTATCTCTTGCTCAAGATATACATGATCCCGCAGTGCGAGACGTAAGCAAAAAATCTAAGAATTTTTGTAACTAACCCATTGCGAGCCAAGCGATGCCGACTACGATAATACAGACCAAGGCGGCCACTTTTGTAATGGTGAAGGTGTCATTGAACCGAGTTGCCATTCGCACATTGTAGCAATTGATAAACGTGAGAAGAGCTGAAAAGCGGACCAGATGAGATCATAAATTGCCGCTTTTTCCCTTCAATGCAGAAGTTGAACAGTCTTCGCGAAACCATCCGAATGTAAAGCATTCATGCTAGTATGAGCATAAAATTTTTTCGCAAAGGATGATCTGTAAAACCAACTAATAATAGTAATTTTAGAGAGAGGGTTTCATTCGGTGAAACACTCCACTTTCAAACATTAGTCCACTGCTGCCTTCATAGTCCGCCCGCCGACCCGCGAGCGAGCGAGCGCGCGCCGGCCGTGGGACTACTCGACCTGCGGTATCGATCAAGGTTAAGTTTGTAAAAAGTGGCAAGCGCGGCCCCGGCCGGCGGACTATGAAAGCAGCCACTGCTTTTCAAGGAATGTGAAATCGAATTTCTTGAATGCGTAGCACTTTGGTTGAAGCAGGATGACAGAANGGGGGGGGGGGGGGGGAGGGTTGCTGATTTGGCCATCTCGATTATTCTACGGAGAGAAAACGCCGTCTTTTTATACTAAAGTTATATTTTTGTTCCCGTCTCCCTTACCCACGACTGAGGACCATGAACTGATTAAACTAAGGAAAAATCATGCGATACTAATAATAGATCTGAGCGAGTAGTGAACGTTTCACATTGAACGTTTTATTCAAGCGGCTTTAATACCTGACCATTATACCTCCAAATCTAGCATTTCTCCATATTCTCCTTTTTTGATGAGTTTGGTAGCCTGAAGTCCCCGCATCAACAGTAGTTACTTCTTCATTCCAAAATCTATTTGCTCCCACAGTAGAAGTGAACCGCATCATTGGGCCTACCGCTTGAACCAATAGTCTAATATTTGGCCAACGACGCTGAAGACAAATATAGTAATCAGCTTTAAACATCTTCGCCAGATAACTTAGAGCGACACCAACTGAGCTCTTGTAGCTGATACCGTGGTCTAATAAAACAAGAACAAATGTGAGGTAAAGTAAAGCGATAGATGAAAATGTTTAAATAGCAGAATGATCTTTAAGAAGTTCATTCACGACATCTCCAAAGCTCACGCTTGCTCTCCAATCTGAGTCGAGAGAAAAGGGGAACAGTGATCAGATTAAAATCCAATCTTCAGAAGAGACGCTAAAAAGACTGTTCATCCCATCTGTTTCCAAGTTGCTAGTCGTGATGCGAATATGGAAAAAAGTAACAACACTATCAGAAGTACTACAGTTGACGGGAAACCATTATGTGACGATAACGGCGTCATCACCTTCCACTGTCACACTCATGGACAAATGGACAACAGTCAGTTCTTTTCTGGAGTGCTGATTCGCAACAACAGCAGTCAACAACTCACAAATGAGCCATCATGCTTCTGTTGGGTGTCAGGGCTTTTCTATCTGAAGGATAAGCGTCCAAAATTTGGGCGAATGTAATGGGAACTCGCTCTAGACACTTCCAGGACCTACATGAAAAGAGCGGTGGATGGCATACCCAGCAGAACGGTAAAGCGATTGCCGCTATAGAGCTTACGAGCTACTCGCCACGTATCCTCTTGTAAGCAGCACTNTTGCTAGTATACAAATAGTAAGCATGATCGGAACTTCACTGTAAAAGCGTAAACTCTAGCGATCGATCGATGCTGATCGATATCGATTTCATCGGTTTTCCCTGGGAGGAGGAAGAATCACTCCTAGGCATGACATTCAGACTTTATTGAGAATTATTCCAAAACTAATTTTTAACTAGCAAAACTTTTGTACATTTTAGCTCACCTATGGTACAAGCAGCAAGTAGGTCGACAGCCAATGGGGGTACGGCACAATCCGGGAAGAATGGCTTCAACGCGTAGTTCGCAAATGTGAGAGCTATGATGGCATTTGACGTTGGATTGATGATGATCAGTGATATCCAAAGAAATAGAAACGATGGCATTGGGCCAAAAGCCTGAAAGAAAGCGAAATATTATACTCATACAATGACAGGTTCAGCTCATTGCAGTCACGCCACTTTGGGAAAGAGAATAGTAATAATTAATAATTAATTAATCAATAATTAATTAATATATAGAAGATTGCAACGCTCTGAATCTCCTTGATTCTTTTTGCTCTCTTAGCACAAGTTTTTGACAAAACCAACACAGAACCGGGTGCATCTTCAAGGGCATAAATTCCTTCGCACTTAAAGTGGAAAAGTTCCGTCTTGAGCGATATTTGAACTCATGATACTCATGCCTATAGTCCTTCTTCAAATTTACGGAGTCATGTACACTCAAGCATCCTCTAAGTTTCCCTTTATGAATTCTTGACTTTTTTGTTACTCCAAGACTACCGAAATCACTCTATATGCTATGATCTCCACCTGATCATCGAGCAGTCGTTTAACAAGCTGCAAGAACCATTCCTAGGGTAATTTTTTCAGATTGTGGTAGATCCTTCCTTTTCCCAGGTCACCACTGTACCAGTATACTGAGAACTTGGAAAACAACAAAAGTAAAAAAAGCTGTTCTAGATCGTTTTAGAAAGGGTCGGAATGCAATCAAATGAGTTATCTTCACAAAAAAGCAATGCTCCATGCAGCAATCCTGCAGGAGTGGTGGCAAGGTTGCTTGAATCTAATTCCTCGTTCCACTAGAACGCTGCTTCAGAGTTGAATATCTCCCTAGTGTTTCCCACACAGTGTTGTGGTATACACCATTTTGCAACCATTAAAGACATATTTCAGCATAGTTAAACATGATTTCTGAGGTTTTTCCTCGGGATGAACATGTGTTCCCCAAGAATAGCACAAGGAACGCTGCTGGGTCAAAATAAACGGCCTAGATAGAGGGTAATAACGGCCCCAAACCCAGCCTAGCCGTCTTACACATCCAGTGCGGACGAGTTCTAACGGCGCTGAAGAGGCTGTAGAGATTGCACCACTCGCACTGGGACACACACAGCATTGCACGCAGGCAGCGCACTGTAGCCAGTTGCACGCAGAGGCCCACACATCCGAACAACTCGTCCAAATACCCTTTGCATGTAACTCTGACGTCACATTCTCGTCCGACCCCTAATTTTAGTTCTTTTTCTAAAGCCACATATTTCTCCGAATTTTTCGCTGATTTTTTGCATTTTCTTCGCCACCACTGCTCTATTCTGGATTTCCTTTTCACGGTACCCCAAATTTATCGTGAACTGTGCCTCTACGTTACATATCAATTCCCAGTCGCACGGAAACACGATCACCGGTCCAGTTCTCAGGAATTCCGAGGAAGAAGTAGTTGGCCACTCCATCTCTTTGAAAATCTTATTCAAAGCAATAATGGGGAACTTATGGGAGTGAGTTTAATTCAAGAGTTCACACGTCATGATTTACTCACACAAATACCACAGTTAACAGATGTTCCACTCAATTTGCAACGAATATGCAAAGCTTCTAGTTAAG
>UZAF01016221.1:0-37603 GCA_900617895.1 Haemonchus placei | reverse complement strand
ACAATACAAGACGACTTTATTGGCGCACTCTCAAACTTGGGTAATTAAACCGATATCAGTAGTAACAAACAACAGTTAAACAATCAATAGCATAGTGTATCAAGTTATTGTGCAAGAGACTTCTACCGTTATGAGGATGCAAGAACTCAAACCATTAGAATGATAGAAAGATCACCAACAGTTAAAAACAGTTAGAATGATGCGAGAAATATCGGTTATAAAATGATATGAAGGACTTCCTTCGTTGAGATGATATGAGGCGGCGCAAGAGAGGGGACCGGTACTCGAATGTGGCAGAGTAATTTCGAGGCAGAGATCGGTAACTGGAATGTGGCGCCCTAGACTATGGGTCAACTCCTAGATAGGCCCACTCGTGCTGAAGGTCAAGCAGCTTATTCAACAAGCTTCTCCTCCTTCCCTCCTGAGCGTTTTCCAGTCGTGTTCGAATATTTTCACTGCGGTCCGGGAAATCGCCCAACGAACTATGGTGACCCCGTTCGCGACAGTCAAAGCATGGAGTGAGATGCTTCTTACAAGTGGCTCCGCGGGCGCACATTCGCTCGAGGCAAGTCCAGCATCGGCCTGCTTCCTTTATCAGTTCTCTTCTTTCGAGTGGGTCGCGGAAGGCCGTGGAATCCGAGTAGTGTACTCATGTGGCCTCGCAAAAGACGCACTTCATATACCTTTCATTTCCTCTGATGAAACGTTCTTGATTAAAGCGACGTGGTGGACAAAGAGGCTCATGTTCGTACTGCCGTAAATCTCATCGAAGTTGCAAAACGCCTGTTCCGTGCTACGAATTTCTTGCTCGATCTGGATCGCTCTTTTTCTCACATTTTCCATTCGAGGAATACCATCGGGAATGCCGTCTTCATCCTCTCTTGCTCTAGATCTTCAGGCTCCTCTTGCTCAAGCTCTTCGGGCTAATACTCACTACCTACCACCTCAGAAAGGTCGTCGTGGGCCGAGTCGGAGCTCATGTCCTCGTCGGCTGAATCCTGGTCTTCTCGTTCGCGTTCATCATGTTCCGATTCCGTTTCCATCAAACCAATGAACCCTTCGTTCTCTCTTATTATTTCATTTTCTCCACGAACCCTGTGGGTTCCCTCGCCCTCGTCTTGAATTGATGCAGTTGCTTTTTCGTGCGGAGCATTCATTCATGACTTCGTGTTTAAGATCCAGATTGAACTCCTGCATCGAATCGAGTTTATCACGGGGTTCTACTTTGAATGACAAGTGCTCTTTATCCGCATCGTTTTGAGCCTCTACGCGGGGATGGTTTAGGGAAAAATGGAGTGAATTCAGTGTTTGAACTTGGTCGGAAGTGATGTTCTCCAGGGCATTCATGTTCATTACTAGCGGTTTGTCACGGCTTACTTCCTGTGGTTGGCGCATCAGAGTTTCGCAATAGTGTTGTTGAGCCATTGCAATGAGCAAAGGCGGAACAGAAAGAGAAACAACAACTGAGATCTACAGAAGCAAAAACGCAGGCTGAGATAGTCGATTTTCTGAGTGCTCTCAATGCTGAACCGGATCAATCACGTTCTACGCTGGCTCTTGTTGTAGCCGTTCCCAATCGGAGGTTGCATGAAAAGTGTTCGTTAGCGACTGCGATCTTGCGTAGGCAGTAAGTGCCAAGAGTTGGTGATCGAATCCCACTACATTTCGTCGTAACGGGAGTATAATGTCGTCGCCATCGATCTCCGTTTGACTACACAACATATAGAAGCACGAACTTTTCCAAGTCGTCAGAGCACCAGTACTGGCGGGGGTGACTTTCGATGGTGTAGTGGCGAACCGAAGGCCATAGAAGTTTCTCATAGATTGCTTCAGAGTCTTCGCCAGCTTCCTTTATCCAGATGCAACCGACATAATGAATTCCATCTCAAACTTGGGTAATTCAACCGATATCAATAATAACAAACAACAGTTAAACAATCATTGCGTATATTGTGCAAGAGAATTTTACCGTTATGAGTATGCAAGCAACCTAAACCATCAGAATGATATAAGGATCACCAACAGTTAAAAAAACAATGCAAAAACGCTGTAATCGAAGATGATATAAGAGACTGTACAGTTAGAATGGTGTGGGAAATATCAGCTACTAAAATGATGAGAAGAACTTCCATCGATGAGATGATATGAGGCGGCGCAAGAGAGGAATATGAGAAAATGAATAATAGTAAGCCCTGAAGGGATCCTATCGTTAAATGAAATGAAGGTTACTGGGGAGAGGCGCGATGTCGAATGATGCCCTAAGCGGAGTATTGCCGTCGCATATACCCGCGCTACCCGCGCTTTGGGCGCGAAACCGATATTTGATATACTGATGGGGAATATCATAAGACGTGCAATCACGGCTTAACAACCGCGATAAAAGGAATCAACCAGGAATTTGATCCTCTCACTGAGCTGACCTCTCCGGACCATAATTATGCGATTCCGTCATATCAACACGTCTCTCCAGAGTTTACATTCTCCTACCGAGAGATTAGTAAGCTCTAGAATGAACCACATAATTCGTTTGTATGTTATTCATGATTTTCCCTTTACGCATTAAGCACAGAGGGCCGTTAAACTTTCATACAGTTTGCTTTCAGCTCTATGATATACAAATATCTGCTCTAGCATGCAACTGCAATCATGATGGGGGATTAATTTGCAGTGCGAGAGTTGAAGCATGAACGCCTTCCATGGGCACATATTATCATGAATATGAAAGCAAACTTCTCGTTTGGAAGTTTAGCTATTCCACTCCCCATACCCCACTTGAACGCACAGTCAACATAAAAATTCTTTCTGAGATATACCCCCCAGTATGAATCTGTGGCTCCCTGGTATACCCTATGCGACGACGTCAGATCAGAAAACAGCTTAGATAGGTCGTTAGGAGGTCTCAAAAATTGTGTTAGCCACGGCCACACTTGTAAGCGGAAGAATTTCAACGGTGTTGTAGAGGCTGCATCATTCACAAGGGAATCTATTTTGGGAGCTCAGGCAACTAGTCCTGACCGAACAGTCGACTGCGAGTTTGGGCATTTTGGGCAGTTTAGTTTAATGCATTCAGTACTTAAGGCAATTGCATCCCTTGGAATCTCCTCCGATTACCCCTTCCATGCCATTTCCGTTATGGTAATCTATTTTCCTCCTTTCCTCAACCTCTATTTTCACTACTTTCGAAACGCCTCATTTTTCGCGAAGTCGGCAGTTTTCCTCAATTTTTTCGCCACTTGTGCACTATTCCCCACCAATATCTCCTTTGTCTGTCAGTTTTAAAAAGGAAGCTCGAAAGCATCGCGAACTGAGCTTTTGTCAGTACATTAGTAAATTTCCTCACAACAGTAAAGATACAATGTGGGATGAAGGTAATGTTTTTTAGAGTAAAATTAAGCAATCAAATGATATGTGCTTGAGAATGTTGAATGTGCTCCGGTCTTTCGTCGAGTAATCACAGCAAGATCAAGGGAAACGACGATTACTACGGCAAATACAATACAAGCGAGCGAATTATGTATTTCAACTCGCAGAAGATGAGTTATAGGTAGAAATAATTGAGAAAACTCTTATGAAGCGTTTGTTTGCGACTGGAACCCTCGAGGCATGTTGTTCTTTGGAACACGGAATACTACGAGATATCATGAGATCACGCTCGCGTTTGAAGAGCTTTGTGTAAAATGAGGATCAAAATATCTTGAGACAGTCACGTGCACGAAAGGTTGGCATGGGATAGGTGCGTGGCTACATTCCCTGATGATACTAAACGATTTGAGAGATGGAAAAAGTGTGGCAGCTGTTCTAATGCACCACTATCGAACGAAGCCCATAGTAAAGAGGCGGAGCAAATGAAGCCGGCGGAGCCGAAGGAGGCGGGATGAGGAAGAGACGCGGAGAGCCAGTCTCCAGCTATCCCACGTGTCAAACATGGGCCGAAACTGGAAAGTGGCCGGCCACTCCTTACAGAAGGAGCTCATAAAAATAGAATCAGCAGTGATCGTCGAAGATTTGATTTTAGACGAGTTGTAAAGCATGAACGATTGATTTGCGCTCGATACCAACTGAATGCGGTAGGCTCTAAAACTGCAATGCGACCAAAACTTTGGATAGTATCCTGATGTCATTCACAAAGGCTCATTCAGCTCTGGAAACGCTGGTATTCATTTTGGTATCAGGGCAGATAAGGTTTGGATTCGTGCACTCTATAGAAAAGGAGGGCATCATAAGGAAAGAGATGCCAGTCAATGAATGTGGTCAAAAAAGGGAAAGGCGTGAAGCTGGGGAAAAAGAAAGAAAGCAAAGCAATAAAGTGAAATAATGACATAAATAGAAAAGCATCATTAGAGACCAAATTTCAGGAAACATCCTTAATATTGTGTGTGCCATGCGAGCTTTCTTTCGAAAAAACCATTGCAATTTTGGCTACCCCACGCCGGGTAGTCGAATGTTTCAACTGCAGAAATAAATAATTGACCAGTATGCAGGCCATTCATAGCCAAGTATAGAGACCCGGCTTGAAGCATCAGCTAGCGCCAACAATTCCTGCACCTTCAGAATTTCCTGAGGGTTGAGCACAATTTATGGGCGAGAGCCAAGGTAAATGAATTTGTTCGCCGTTGAAAGAATGGCTGATCAAGGCCCCCGAGCCAAGCTCCGCCTTTCGTTGCACTTAAGACCGCCTTGCAGCATATTGCAGAAGAATGACGCAATTCTGGACCAAATTGTTCGTTAGACTCTTCCATGGCTCCTATAAGCTTGGCGTGAACTTCGGCTGTTTGGAATCTCAATCCATTCCGATAACTGGCTGAAGGTTTGAGAAAAAATTGGTTTCAGTGGCTCTTGTTGGCTGTTTTGTGTCATTTGTTCATCTGCTTTTTGCAATGAAACATCAAAAAAGAGGATGACGTTTGTTGCATCAGTTCGAACCCATCATTGCTGCGAACATCACTAATTCATTTCCATTGTGGCTTAACCCTGGCAAGCAAGGAAGGAATTAGAAGCCCCAGTGGGTCACTACGTCAAGAAACAATGTTACGAATCAAAATTCTTATTCGGAAGTTATCTATGTAGAAAACTTTCAGTTTTCTGAAGTTACTGGTCAACAGTCAGCATGTTCCGTAGATTAAATTTATAGGAAACACGCCAACTCTCAAATTCTCGGTCATCAACTGGGCTGTAACCTCTGACTATCAGGTGGATGTGAAAGTCTTGAGAAACTTGGATGCTGAATGGGTACTGCTACAATTTTATTCAAGCTCTAACTCATCAGATTATATAACCGCCATTATAATCCATGGCATTCATACAACGAGCGGACGAGTCGGCTATTCTTTTTTCTCAAGAACAGGACTGTAAGTTGAAGATTCAAGCCCTAGCATTTTTGAGATTACCAAATTTGGCGAACATCTTCTTGACCACGAATTGCCTGTGATGCACAAAAATGATACCCAGAAAAAAGGAGTCGGGGGAGAAGGGAAAGTAGAAAATGGTAATCAAGCCTTGTTCGGGTAAGTTAGGCTGTGCGGCTTTTGCTCGTTAGGCCTATCATGCAAGTGATGAACATAAACCTCGCTTGGTCGATTTCCTCCTAGGGCGAGCTCCTCGAGTTGATTGTTTCAGAAGGTAGCCGTGAGTGCTCGATCCTCAAGGAGCAATTGTGGTATAGCATTTTCATCGAGTCTTAAGAACAGCACCGCAAAACTTCCTTGGGGGCACAGTTCAGTGGAGCAGAATGCGAGGTAGGTATTCCACCGGATAATCCTGTAATCCAACAGGCAATGATTTCCAGCATTTTCAGTATCGTTCCCGCTCTTTGAAAACATTCCAAAGGCAGCACCTCTGGCGAATGTGGCAACGCAGAAGTTCTGTTATTGAAAGCACTTCCCGAAACTCCTTCAAGAATGCCTTTTTCGTCTAAAAAGGAGCTTATCAGAACTCGATAACGAGCCAGTGCGAAACTAGTGTCTTGCAGTGACGGAANCTTCGCTACTAACCAAAATTTACAGCGTTTCCGTACTTCATTTCTACACCCTTGGTGTTGTAGTCAATCTCCAAAACAATAGTTCTGATTGTCTTAGCACTTTTCTTGAACAAGCACTTTGTTTCACGATGAAAATCTGCCGAAGCGATGCTTTACCAGGAACTTCCTGCTACAATTCTTTTGCTGGGGAATATCTTTGCTGGAAACAAAACCTCCACATTGCCTTCCAAAGCCTTCATTCTTGCTTGTGTGCAAAAGTTGCGCCACGATAATTTGAATTTTTCCTTCTGCTACCTAGTGCTTATTTCCTTTTTTACTTGCTTAAGCTCATTTCCCAGTTCCCTGCAAACTTCAGCATTTATTTGGATTGGATCGCAGTCCATCTGGATTAATCGTCTTTTGATGCTTCAGTTGCATATCTGGTGCGAAACCAAAATACATATCGTGCGCTGTCTCTATGAACTGTCATCTCCAAAGTCACTTGGAAAACCCATCGTTGTAGCTGTTCCAAGGTTTTTAATGGCAATACGACCACAGAAGGGTCACTTTCCAGATTTCAACAGCTAGCACTATTTTTACGAAATCTTAGAAAACAACAGACGGACCATGAAAAGCTTGAGCTTTTCCAACTGGCTCTCCGTCGCACACGCACGTGAGCCCCTTGTGCTCCAACAAGGGGAGAACAGACAGTTTTGGATTGCATCACGCAATACTTTCCGCGAAATCTTCTCCTAAATATAGTTCGTTCTTTGGGTGGGACGCACCCTAAATCTGACTGCGGCTCAGGATCCATAACATAATTTATTCACATTGGGGCACGATCGTCTTCAAGCTTGCCTCCGTATACATGCATGCAGGGTCCGGGAACGTCTCCCCTAACACGGCGTCGCACACGCCGCACCCGCCGCCTATCGCAGGATTGCAATGAAAGATTGGAGCGCGCAATTTGTGAGGTAGGGAGTCCTTTAATCATTTGAATTGGCTGGTCGCTCCCTTCAATTTCAATGCGGTATTGATCGTCGTTTATATAAGAGGAGTCATTTANTAAAATCCAATGAAAAAGCAAGCCAGTCAAGGAAGATTATCGCGTCCTATCGATTTTCGGGAGGCGGGGTGAGTACGGTAATTGCAGTGACATTTGCCGCATGCCGCAAGGGAGAATGGAGCGATAGGGGAGAAGTTCCGTTACCCATGCATGCAGGAACCATTGATAAAGTGCGAGCGTAATGCTATTCTTCCTATTTCACGACGACGACGGACTAGTTTCTGAAGTGATTGTCTCCTGGCACCTCAATAATAAGTTTTGTGACAGTGTGGATGAGAATAGGTATACCTTTAGGCACAGTTCACGATGATTCGAGGGGCGGGAAAGCTCCGCTTATCCGCCCCTCGAATTATCGTGCCTAAACAATACAGACTGCAACCATTCGTTTAGAACCCACACACAATCAGCTGACCGCCGAGTGATGATGCGATGTTTTTCTCCCATACTTTTTTCTTCTGCCATTCTTTTTGCTTCCGCGATTGCTTATTTAATTTCCTACTCTGGAGGCTGTAAAAGCTGAGCTACTTTCGCTGTTACTAGGGTTTTTTTGTTTGCTTATATTTATAAGTGAATGAATTTTTGCTCTCTGTAGTCTGTTATTCGCACCAGGACCCACACGTAGGCAGTGAGACACATTGTATAGCTCGTCCAAACGTCCACTCTTCTTCGTTCTCCTGGTCTCACTCTCGTCCAGTCCCCTCTTCAACGGCTTTCGAAGCCTTTTTTCACTTTGGAAACACCAATTCACACAGTTTCTTCACCTTCATCGCACTATTTTCGATCTTGTCTTCCATTTTTCATCATAACCTGGATTACTCACAATTATCGTGGACTGTGCCTTTGACCCTTTCCAGAATTCTCCATACTCCAGGGGGTGTCCTTCATCTACTGTTTTGCGAGTCCTGTTAAAAAAGACTCGTGTGGGAAGTTTATAAATTGCAAATAGCAGACGATTAGGTACTAGCCTATATCGTCTGAGTCTTCCTCCTGATACTATTGCAAGGTTTCCACGTTATGAGCACTTCCCATTCTAATAGGTTACCGTAAAGAGCCTACCAAGGGACCGCGCAATAACTGGTGGAGAACTCTTCTTACTCCTACTTCAACCTAGCGGGAGAGCGCGCGCCGACGACTGTAGAATTTTTGAAGGGATAACTGAGGAAACGATGTGTCCATCCTGCCCAAGAGGTAGACAGTTAGACGATATATCGAGAAGATTCGTGTGGAATTTCTGAATGGCTTTCCCCATTGTCCTTCGAGATGCAATTCCATCAAAGCAACATGGACAGGTCATCTTATTCCTATGATTAGTGAAACTCAAGCGGGCATTGTAAGTGCTCTTCCCAGTCTCGACAGCTTCGGCCAGAATTGCTGCGCTTGTCTTTTTGACTGTCTCAGATCGTCCTTTATCGCTTCCCTGCTTGACTTCCAATGCGAAGCTTTGTTCGCCTGCAGTGCGATTCCACTTTTGCCGTAGCAGTTCGAATGTCTTTGAAGAGAGCGTCCCTTGGCAACTTGCAGATTCACTACTTTTCTAGTACCATTGTGAAGATGTTGAACGAGCTGGTTGAACTGCCAATCGGCTTCAGCTAGGCAAAACTTCGAAGTGGAGATGATTCGATCTAATTCATTATGGAACTGCCTAACAAGTACTCTCCAGTCCATCATGAATGAATAGGCTCCTGAAAATGCGATTTATAATGGACGGTGTGGTTCTACATCTTCCATTACAGTTCGCAGTTTTAGGAGCCGTCTTTCATACTCACTCTTACACTTTGTTTCTTTCTTCTCCATAGGGAAGTAAAGCTCACTTACATATATTACTGTTTAAGCGCAGAGTGAACTCAAATGCCGGCTCTGAGGTGGGAGTTGGGTAGGCTCCGGATAGCTGGACAAAGTATTCCAGGGTGGACAAGAGATTTCTTTGTTGAAGCCGACTCCGAACGGCCACCCAAGTACTTTCCATCAATCGCATGCAAAGTTTTGGCTTAGCTTGAATGCAGAATACAGCAGGCTCGTCACACACTCAAACCAGGATACACCTGGAAGGATACCACTGTCCTTTCATCGGCGATTTATTCCCCTTCTCCCACCTGGAGTCGCACAACGCAGCCTTGCCACCAACAGGTTAAAGACCCCATGGTGAGAAAGGGTTCTCAATGAAGAAGACTCTTGAACCCCGATCAATGTTATCGCCATATTATATGCTCAAAGCTGTCACACTCCGAACCTCAACACGACGTCATGATGGGATGTGCTATCGAGTCTTTTCAGATATCGGCAACTTGAAGAACGGAGCTCGAATCTTTTTGTAATGAAGCACATGCTTGAGCAATTTCGTGAAAGGGCCCATTTGCTGAACCCTTATCTCAAGAAAACTCTTATCTGTTGATCCCAAGTCTCTCACATTTTGCTATTTTCCATTTACTGTTGATTCTCAGTAAAACCAGCCGGAGTCAATCCAGCGCTACCTTTCTCTGGCACTGAGTTCAAATGTTTCCATCAAATCAAGGAACTGATTTCAAAAGGCTATTGTTCGAAGGATAAATATGTCAATGGATGCTTAAATTGGGGCTCAATACCGGTCCACTTGTGATTATTGGCTAGATATTATTTCAGATGATGCATCATAAAGCATGTATAAGTAACCTTCATATTCGTGTTGGTAACCTAACCTTCACATTCAAAATAATGACGCTCGACAAGAACCTTTTAAGACTTCTGAGTAGAATCCATAGGCATGCACAATAGCGCCCTTCATGGAGTTTGATGGACGAGCAGAGAACGTGATCGGTTTGAGAATGGTGAGGAAGCATTGATGAAATATTAGAGATTATCTCTTTCATACATTAAAAAATTGTTTGCAGACGTAAACTGGGAACGCCGATGATGGGTATGGGATATAAGTCAGTTAATGGAACACTTTGTTTGAATCCGAAATGTAAGAGCCGCTCAATGGGAAACGAATTGGCCACTTTTGAGTGCTGAGCAGGTGACGAGTGGCGGAACATTCCCCCATCTCCTGTAGATCACTGGCCCACATGCGGCAAAACTTTTTTGTTGTCTCGCGATTTCAAACTACAGTTGCCGTATTTGCCCACTTCCTTCGAATCGATAGGGCCCTTCGTTACCTTTTGCACTTTTACCTTGCTGTTATCATGTTTTTATGTTAAGGATCAGTAGAGGTTTAAAAAAGAAAATAAGATCTAACGAAACAAACCAATACCATCTTGCTATTCATCTGCTTCAGATCTGCTTGCACATTACGCGCTCCAATCAACCCCATCGCCCACGGGCGACGTCCCTTCAAACCGCGCACGCGACACGCGCTGGAGTACTGCCTGTCCATATAAATGTACAATAACCTCCCTTAGATTCGCAGGCACGGTGATTACGATGGAATCCACGCAAGCACTCGACGGGATACACTAATTTGGATTCAGGTGTCCCCTCGAGTTTCTGCGATTTCCTGGTCAACATTTCTTGAATGTAATGAAGCTGTACTTGTAAAATTTGAATCTTCTTTGGTTTGTGTTCTCGTCAAACTTAGTTGAGAGTGGAAACGGACGGGAGAGGCTTTTTCGGCTTTCCATTGCTTATGGATTTTCCCTGATTGAAGCGGATTGTGTGACATCTCTTCTCATAGATCAAGTGCTTACAAACTTTGACTGTCCCGTTCACGACGCTGTATAAGCCAAATAATGATTGCTATGGGATTGTTGTAGACACAGTTGTAGAAAATTATTTCCATTCCATCTGTTTGTTTTCTTTTCCAGATATTAGAAGGTTTAAATGCTTTTTCCGGCAAGTGGTACTTCCAAATTAAATCCGGATAAAGCCTAATTTCCCAGGTCGTTTCTCAATATCGCCTGCCTATTTCACGGCACTTGCTGAAGTAGATCATAATGTTGGCTTAGTTAATTAGCATTCATTCAATTTTTATGGAGTTTGACTCCACATTTATATGATCTTGAGTTTCTAGGATTGATTTATTGTAATTAACCGTCTTCGAATTGAAGGAACCTGTTTCATGCTGCAGATGATGGGAAGGCGTTGTGAAAGGTGGAAGGGAAGCCCGGGGGCAGACCCGGATTCAGGTTGGCAATGGGTCGCAGATATACCTCTCATCTTTTCACGCATACACCACCCTTGCTAACGTTTTCTGCTTATTTGGGTCGAAGGTCTTAGGAGATCCTGGTCACAAAGTCAAACTGGCCTTCCTACATCAGTGCTAAGGTCCCACACTGTCATCCTCGCCCCTTCACTCGAATGTAGTCCTCTGGGTTCGTGGGCAATAGCTAATTAAACCAATGAACAATCTAGGGAGAACAAATTTATTGAACTGCACTTTCGGCAAACAGTTTTATGGAAACTAATGTGCAAAAAACGGGTGGCAGTGTAGTTGGGGGTGCCTGCGCCTTTTTGTGCTCCGCGGCGAGGCAAACAGACATTTTATTGATAAATTTTAAACCATAAAAAGTCAGTTATCGACCTGTGAAATACCGATCGACCATTTGACGCCAACGTCGCCGTCTAGCATTTAGCCAATGCCACATTTAGCCATGCCAACCGCCTCCTCCTTATTGAAATGCGCGTACTGTGAACGCAATTAATGCAATCTGTCATGTAATTCAATTTAAAATGTGCATATTCGGGATCAGAAATTCTGATGGGTCCCTAATGCTAATTGCTAGAGCACAGGAAAGGATGGGGCGCCAATGATGGGAATGTAGTAATGCAGAGCCGATCCTCAGCCAAGGAAGGAGTTTTTCGCCCAATTTGGAGAGGGGAGAATCTTCAGGATGGTAAAGATGTTGACCCGCAAAAATGTGGAATGGAAGAGCGACTGACGAATAGAATACTATTCGCCGAAAGAGCGCCGGCACGTGCGCGAAGTGCGTCTATCTCCCGACTACACTGCCTTTCCTTTAACTCTGGCTTCTTCTCTAGAATCCATTGTGTTCGTTGGAAACTTCTGAACATCGTTTATAGGTTGCAGGCAGGCGTTTACAAATTGTTTGCTGTTGCAGGCATTGGGTATGGCCTGAGCGACATCTTCGAATTGAGGTTGTTTGATGGTTCGCATGACGTCGCGCGCCTTGTGCGTTGTTGCCGTTCTCATCATTTGCATCCCTTTGTATCTAATCTACAATCATTCTGATCATGGCAGCACAATTAGCAACTATATGAATAGCCAAAACACATTCACAGGTTTGTACTTTTAATGATTTCTTCACGAAGGTTCGCATCAATTCTGGTGTGCCGTTTCGTCGGATAATTTTTTAATTTCTGTTCTGCGTTTTGTCGTGACTCTGGTGATGGAGCAATGGAGCATGAAAAGTTGCTTAGCATTTCGCTTGTTCAGTTGCTGTGAGGATTGTGACTGTGACTTGTGATTATTGGTGATGATCCTAACCTCACAAATGAGCGAGCGAACTGCTGAAGATCTTTTCATGCTCCATCACCGGAGTTTCATCGATGTGGATTTCTCTCTAGTAGTATTGATTTTCTGATGGCAAATCAGACCCTTTGTTTGCAGTAGTTTGTGGTACTATTAAACATGCAAAATATAGATGAGGCGGATGAGAAGTCGTACGGCGTCATCATGGATGCAGGTTCCACAGGCACTCGACTTTTTTTGTACTCTTGGACGAGTAGTTCAGGTATAAATAACTTTCAAGGTCTAGTACGATTTTCTCTCAGTGGCGGGGACAAACAGTATGGCTCAATTTGCAGCTTTTTGGAAATGATTGATGTCTTTTTCCTTTCAGACAAGGAACTAATAGATATTGTTCCTGCGCTCGACCACTTGAACAATCATGTCGTGAAGAAAGTGTACCCAGGACTAAGTTCATTTCAAGATCGTCCCGAAAAGGCTGCAGGTATAAGCCGAGAAATTAGCTGCCATAGTCTTTCACCTGCTATCATAACATGATTTGAAATTTATTTTAGAGTATATAAGACCGTTGCTGGATTATGCATCACAATTCATACCTCACGATAAGTTGCCATACACGCCTGTGTTTCTTCTGGCAACGGCTGGGATGCGACTTGTTCCCGAGAAGTGGGTTTCGCCATTAAAATATGTTTTACTATACTCAAAAAGTAGGAAATTTCTGAATTCCTGGTTGACGATATGAGGTCTATTCCTACTTTTTGGTCATTTCTTTGGGAAGGTGATCGTTCTGGTGGGAAAAGGCTTTTTCTGCTCATTTTTTTTATGAGCTTCTGAGTAAATGATTGAATTTAGGTCAGACAGGGGAGCAATTTTGCATAGGATAGAGGGCATGAATTTTTGTAGTTAATGTAGACGTTATCACGATTTCCACCCTCTACAAATGCCTTATTTTATGTATCTTCATGAAGACTCACCTAAAGGTATTGAATTCTACCAGCATGTGAATTTTCTTATTTCTCTCCCTTTTTCTCTTCTCTTTTTTCTTATTCCTGTCATTTCCGAACGGCAATTGTTTATTTTTCAAATGAGGGCTCGGCATATTCGACACATGGTTTTTATGTTAGTTCATTAATTTGAAGGGCCATCTTTATGATCACGGGAAAGCCTACAAACATTTGTTTTTCTGTTTGTATCGTTGTGCTTTGTATGTAAACAGCGGCTCTTCAGGCAACAAGCTGCAATTCTTGCCGATCTGCACACTAAATTGCCTCTAATGACTCCCATGCAGGTATTGAAATCTTCCTTCCTGAATATATTCAATTCAACAGTTATCAGAGTTGTTTGTCCTTTATTAAGTATTCCTCAAAAGTTTGCAAGTTTTGTATTTCCTGCCAGTGCCTTTTTTTGACCACATAATCCAACCTTGACGAATGTGTTCTCCGCCCTAAACTTTAAAAGAACGACATTATCGGTAAATATGGTCCAATTTATTCGTAGGTGGGTATGGCAAAGGCGCGCTATTACACACATAGGAGAATCGGGCGGTGGATCGATGCTCGCAGGCCAGCCGAACCTTACTTCTCTACTAGGGATTGAAAGTGAACTAAAGAAATATAAGGCAAAAAAAAACGTAGATGTCACACATTAAACTGCTGTATTGGTTCACTTGCATTTCTATCCTCAATTTTTTTATGCCCGGAATCTGAACTTTTACCATACTCATATCTGCATTTCTTTCAATCCCCCTCCCTTCTCCACACTCACACTTCACCCTGGAGACTAGATATATGGTTCTTGGCGATTTTATACGCTTGATTGTTCTAACTCATGCGATAATGCGTTTTTCTTATTATCATCATGGTTAGTATTTTTAGCGGAGCTATGGTTTAACGAACCTTCTTCAGATCATGAAGGAACACATAAAAGTAATTGAGGGCAAATGGGAAGGCATCTATAGCTGGATCGCGGTAAACTATATTTTAGGTAAGAGATAAAATGTTTTCATATGTAATTCATTCATATTTAAAAAGTCACGTTGTTTCTCGCGCCTTAGATGTCCTACTAAGCTAAACTTTTACATTCAGGAAAATTTAAAATAAACAACGGCTCAATAACTTCTCGACCAGACACCGTGGGAATGATAGACATGGGTGGTGCAAGTATGCAGATTGCATTCGAAATGCCTCCAAAGGACGATTTTCGCAGCGAAAATGTGGAAAATGTATTTTTTACGTTTCTTAACGTTAATGTTTATTTTTATATTCTGAATGCAGGAGTGCCCGTCATTTGAAGTGAAGACCCTGCACTGCGCACTTTTGATCTGGCTTGCCGATGGTTCATGTTCATGTAAAAAATGGGAATGCATAGTTTGTAAACAGTTTGCGAATCAACAATGAGCGAGGCAAATGTCAAACGATTCAGTGGCTGCTCAGTAATCCTTTTTCCAGTTTTTCGGCAAAACATGGCTGGTACGCAGTCTGCTGGCCATGTAAAACTACAAGCTCCAAGCATCACAAGTCGAAGCGACTGGGGTGAATAATGTAATGTGGGCAGCTTCCTGGATAAATGGAAAGGCGTTAAACAGTCCCGTTTTTGTGATGCACTCCTCATTCTACTTCCCTTCAAAATCGTAGTGACATTTTGGATATGTATGTTGTCAACAGTATGGCTTTTTTAATCAAACGACATTCTTTTCGGGCTTTTGTCCTCTCAGACCCAGATGTTAAGAATTTAAAATTTCTTCTTCAGCCTATGCACATGTTCTATGTACGGATGATCATTTCACTTGACTCCTCGCAACACTAACACTGTACTGTAACATTGAAAATAATCGAAGTTATCGTGTGAAAAAATGACGATATTTTTTAAGGTTAACCTTGGGTGCCGTGACGACGACGACAGACATAAGTACAAACTCTTTGTCACAACATTCCTAGGCTACGGCGTTAATGAAGGTAGAATACTGTTCTTTGTTTGTTTATTATACAAAATTATAACGTTTTGTCTATGTCTAACAGATTATAATAGTAGTGACAAATTTGACAGTTAAGGTCTTCGTAAATATGAGCAACAACTCAGCGATCAACTTTTATCGACTAAAGAAAGCTACGTCAGAGATGAATGTATGCCAGTCAATTTGCAGAAGGTCATCAATCGAAGCGACGGTTCTATGTTCGTACGAAAGGTATCGATCTATTCCAGCCCAGATTTGTTTTCATTTACAGTTGAATACAATGAAAAGTCCACAACTATTTTCTAGGGAATTGGCGATTGGGAAGGATGCGTTGAGAAGCTTTCAAATATGATCACGAAACCATTTGTACATCCAAAATCTCTTTGTAAACCAAACTGCTTCTTCGGAAGTGTCGCCGCGCCAATGGTATAGCATTTCCCTTGTAAATTGCATTGCTCTATGATGGGTTTTTAGGTATCTCTTTCATCTATGGCTTTGTATGGATTTTCCGAATACTGGTATTCTCTTGATGAAGTACTGTCACTCGGTGGTCGCTACAATTACACACTGATAGCTGAGAAATCGAAACAGTTTTGCTCGCAACGATGGTCTGCCATACAGGTTCGCTGTTCATTTGTTCACTGGATCGTTTGTAATAGTTGTTCATGCGATAGAATAGAGCGAGCTGTAACAATGGCAGGTAAGTGGAACCCTTGAAAATACACAAACTGGTGATTGAAATGAGAGTGATGAGTTATAGAACTTTTTTTTAACTTTACGTTCGTACTCATAAACGTCTTGGTGGAGTAAAAGCCTCAGGACATTAATGCACGCGGTCATTTCTTGGGTGGTTTCGTTTCTGCCTTTCCCTTCTTTACTCGCTGTTTTCTTTTTCTTTTTCTTATGAGCGTCTGTTTAGGGTGCTGCAAAGCGAAAGTTATATCCGAAATCGAATGATGACCGATTAAAAAGTCAATGCTTTAAATCTGCTTGGATAGCAGCAATATTACACGAGGGCTTCGATGTTGATAAGGAACATAACAATTTTCAGGTTTGCTTCATTTTTCCCTCACGTTTCATTTTAGCCAATTTTATACCCTTTCTCGCGAGATATTTAATTCCTTCCGTATTTCATTGGATTATCACTTTTCCCCACATCGATGAACGCTGAAGCCTAAGTTCATTTTTTTAACCGCCTTTGAACGGCCAGAGCTTGTTTTTTGCTGCCTTTGCCCATTTTTGAAGATTTTGTTTCCACTCTTTCTATTCATAATTTTTGAACTACTAGAAAGACTGCTTCTGAAGACCGTCGTCAGAAGAAATTAGTATCGAAAATGCAGGAACTCTTTTTTAGTAGTTCCCAATTAAATCTAAACCTGATTGTAAAGCCATATGAAAAAGACAGCTCCTTCAGTTAAAATTAAGCCACTGTTGCATTCATCACATCCGAAATCCAAGGTTACGTGAATGGAGCCCAACTCGAACACCATTCCGAAATTCAGAGCAGTTTAAGCAGAGCCTTTAGGCCCACATATTGTTATAAGCCCACATATTGTTATAAGCGAAAACTGTTCAATCCGCCTTGAACGTTGGGATCCAAGGCATGACAGCACCCAAATATCTCACGGGTTGTGGTGCGGACCAGATGATCTCAGCCTCGACAAGAAACCGAAGGCGACTTGATCAGGATAGTTCGAGAGACGAAATCGATCCGACCCGGCAATTTTTCTGTCAAAGTTTGGTGAACTTTTCGTGAATCCGTATTTTTTGCTCTTCAACCACTGACCTGCGCTTTCGACTGGACACTTCGGGATACGCGTCATGTGTTTGACTTTAGAACTACCAACACACTACACAGTATCGATAGGCATGCTTGTCCTGTCAATCTGAAGTTTTGCGTAAAAATGGAGGATAAATTCTTTTCTCACGTTGATCATTTCTGTGTTGGAAATGTGCTCCAACATTCGAATCCCATTCAGAATCGTAGTAGCGGCTTGAATGTGGGTATGGCCTATGCAATGACTTGCAGTGGCCAGCTGATATGTGAGTCACTGCCTTTATCTTCGCAGATCAGTNTCTTATCAATTAACCGACGGAGGAGGGGCAACCGGCTCGGTTTCCCTAGGCGAGTACCGGTCCAGTATTCTAATCCTGGAGCAGTTCGAATAGGTTGGCCTGGGAGTGCTTGTCACGTCCTAGAGACTAACCTGAATCAGCTCGAAATGCTTCAAGGAACAGGGTGAACGAATGGTCCTGTAGCAAATAGAATAGGTCATTTCTCGACATGTATCGTCATCGAACGCCTTCAGTTTATGTCGAAATGAGATCAACTAAACTCTACATAATGTTTTCATTCGTCGTAGCAACACCAGCTTCGATTCAAAACGTTGCCGATAGCCGTCGAGCCGCTGTCAATTCACAGTTCGATGAGTCACGCTGCATTTGACGTCCGTTCAAGTGTTTGAAATGGGAAAAATACGCGCTTGAGAGCGCTAAATTTCACCGCAAGTCACATAAATGATCATCAATCAATGTAAAGAGACCAGAATTCTTCTTGCCTTTTTATTGCGGTTGTGAAAATTATTCACTCTCCATCCCCACTATGTGTCTATGCTACATTGTAGGGCTGTGTTTGAGTCTCGTATCTATGACGAAAAGACGGTCTTTTTCTAACAATGATTCGTTTGTAGCGGGACACGAGTGTAGTAAAGCGTTCTCACGTTTCAGACCGCGTTTCATATCGCTGGTCAGGAAGTGCAGTGGGCACTTGGTGCGATGATCTATCATATGCGCTATTTCCCACTGCGGAACAGTGAAAGCAATTTAGTTACAAACAAGTAAGCGACTATTTTTCAAAATTTATTCCATTTTTTATGGTTGTTTTTCAGGCATCCCCATGACAATTCATTGCCATCATCGCTTTCTCTTTGGCTGCTTATGGGAGCAATGGTTGTTCTTGTCGCTGCGTTTGCGCTTGTTATCTTGAAGGAGGACATATCAACCGGAATGAGGCGCAACAGGTCCATATGGAGCTACATGATGTTGAACTCGAGCGACTCAACAAGCTTGTCTTCGTTTCGTTCTGTTGGCTATGCGTAGAGTTTCTAAATGTGTTGTAAACAGAATGAGAAGGGTACGATTTCGCAGGTCCAGTTACGTATTCAGTAATAGGCGTCCATCCGTCGTTTGAAGCTTTTTTGCTCAGCAGACACTGCAATGCTTTTTAATACAAATATCTTGCTCTTTCAAAAAAGTGAAATATTTGTGGGATGGTCATGGAGCTGAACTTCATTTCGTGAAGAGTTCATGTTCGTATTTCATTTTGTTGCAAATGAGTTGCAATTATGAGAAAGTAGAGGGGTAGACTTCACTACCTTTCTGCCTTTGCTGTTTTTCCTTCACTGTGATTGTTAAGTACAAGTAAAAATATTTTTATTATTTATTTTACCAATACTCGTCTTGACTCTACCACTGTGTAGCTTTACTAGCCATTACTAGCCACTAGCAATGTTTTTTTCTGCTAGCAATTTTTTGTGAGAGAATAGTACCGCCTAATGGGCTAAGCTTTAGCCACAGTTGTGCCTTTGTTGCTATATCTGGATACATCGGGCAGTACCTTTTTACGCGGTAGTGATCAATGCTCGTGATGTATTACGCGAAGGCAGTTTGTTCGATTTTATTTATTTTAGCCCGTGTAAAACTTCTATCATCATGCTTATTGTTAATATTAACTCAATGATGATCTAAACCCCTTTTTGTGATGATTGTATTGGTATACGAGCAGCTCTAACAGTATACTGTTTCACATGTGCCTTTGCCGTTTCTAGGTTAATTTCGTGCGGTTGAATTTTCAACCTATACGGGTGTGATTGTGATAAGTATTTTTTTTTACATTCATGCGGTATAAAAGCGAGATTCTTTTTTTTGTTATAAGTTGCAAGTAAGACGTGTTGACGTTGTACTATACCGGAGATGATACAGTAACCATTACAAGCTTATTTAGATTTCTATGACATCATTATTCATCTTCACATGGCAGTATCCGGAGGGAGCTCTGCTCCTCAAGGCTATAGTTCCCAGTTTTCGTTTAGGGAATATGAGATTCTAAAAGCAATGTTCATCACTGCAGACGTAGTATAGGTCATGGCGGTTGGTGGTGTGGGTGTGGGTACAAACGTGCGTCCGAGGCTGCGCGCTACGAATTGCGCGGCGAAGTTCGTGGCGATTTGAACGACTTCAGCGCCTATCATTGAGGCCCAAATTCGAAGTAAAGTAGATCAGTAGGATTGGCTGACCCTACTAAACGAATCTACTTGAAGTTTGGGCCCCAGTATTAGGTGCAAGAGTCGCGCAAATTGCCGCGCGCATCCACGCACGCACGTAAGGTCCGTGCCCCAGTGGTGAAGCAGAAATGTGCTGCAATTAATCCGATATATTCTGAATCCCTACGAATACCCTCTACTTCTTTCTACGGAGGACTTGACCTGCAAGGTCCTTGTACACTGAAACTTTTCCATAGAAGTTGGGTACTCTCTTCGTTGTGATTTCCGTGTGGTGTCATCTTACCGGGAATAGAGCAGGACCCTCCGTTGACATATCCGCAGCTATTGCAGTGTGGCTTCAGCAGTGCCATATGAAGCAGTAAGCGCTATCGTGATTAGGTAGAGGATGTTCATTTATATGAAGCAATCCGATCAAATGTGAAGTTAAAATGACTTTGAAGTGCCCTGAAAGAACTTTTTAGTGTATGCCAAATGCACCTGTTCCTTTTGAGCAACAGACTACTCTTGTCACAGATTCTCAAAGGTCATGAAACTCGGGCAGGATTCAACTTTGTTTCTTGTCTACTTACTATTCGGTTTCATGCTATCGCGTGTTTCCTTCATGTATACCTTTCTGAAATCGTTTGCATATTCATCCAATTGTATATTCAGGATGGTAGTATTTATTGTGCTAGATGGCCATCAAGTGAGTGCGGTTGCCGCCGCGCAGAACGAGGGAAAAAGAAACAGGAATTCGCTATACTTGCAAATTCTGGCTGAAATACTGCGGTGCATAGCCAACCGGAACAAGGAGCTCAAAGTCGAAGTGGTAATTGAAACTTTCATCTTTTATTCTTGGAGTAATTTGAGTACAAGGCACGGGAAAAAGTTCATAAACTGATATACTTTTTCGTTAACATTCTTTTAACCACAATATCTACTTTATCAAGCAAACAATAGTTAGAATTCGCAGTCTATCCTGTGGACTATGGATTACAGCAACTTACCTGACCTCAACTGTATCGATCAGTACCTATTTACCATCGTGGTTTCGTCATCTCTTGATTCAACACACAAGGCAGCTCAGCATGCCTTTCGAAGTGACCCCATTATTTTTCCGATTTCAGTATTGGGGAAACACTGTCTGCGTTCAGTCAACAGTGGTAAATAGTGAAATTGTCGCGGCTGTTGAGAAAGCGATTGCGTAAGTTCCTTTATTTTTTTCTGATCTTCCATAAAAAGAAGCAAGTTGAAGAGATATGTCTATGCTTCGAAGGTACCGAGCTTTGCTTCCAAATGCTTGCTTTCTTCTTTTTCAGTTCAACTAGGGGATCCCTTCACCTCGGACGTCTTTTCGATACAATACGACCTAGAATGAAACGGGAAGATGCCGTGGTGCTTATAACCGATGCGGCTACTTTTAAGGTGCGTGGATCATAAAGCTGTCCCTACAACTTTAGAGAACTTGTTCAGGCTGATATTACATCGTACCCGCGAGGCATGATGTTTACAATAATTGTTGATCTGCTACCAACGAACAGTGATCAACTATCTGAATTGAATGAGTTATCAACCACGTCAAATAGCGACAAGGTTTGCGGTTACTTTCTAGTCCTAGTATTCTTTTTTAGTTCAGATAATATTCTCTCATGAAGAATCAATTGGGCTATTCACGCTACCGCATGCATTATGTGCCCACGACAGCTCATCTACAATGGGTCGTTAAGCGCAATAGTGGATTATCAAAATAATATAGTTTATTTTTGATTAAACTCGGAACCGCTTTGAGAGCGTCCCGCTCGATATGTTTTATTTATGCAGAATTAGTGGTGGACACGGAAACGTCCACCAGTGCAGGCCCCACTATGGAAATTCGGCCAACCTCCTTTTAGCCGTCAATAACCATTTTGGCAGCGTTCTAAAACGTTATCAATCATAGTTATGAATTTTCGATCTTAGCCCCGCTCACCCCTGTGCAAACTCCAGTAGGGTCATTTATTTGAAACATTTCCTCCCTTACTTCCAACTACTTCCGTTCTGGTAAATTTTCGGACAGAGCTATGAATTTTTGATCTTAGCCCCACCCGCTTTGATGCAAACCACGCTACTCTACAGTTTCAACCACAGACCTTCTATGGAGGAAGGGACTTAAGTGCGTCCGAAGATGTGATGTGCAACTTACGCTGCGAAGTTGTGACGATTTGTACGACTCTGACGCCAATTTTCGGGGCATGAACTCGAAGTAGAATAGTTCAGTAGGGTCAGATGATTCTTATAATCTACTCTACTTCAAATTTGGGCACCAATAATAGGCGCTAAAGTCGTTCAAATCGTCACGATCTTGGCCTCGCAATTGGCCGCGCGCATCCTCGGACGCACGTAAGTCCACTTACCCACCTTCTATAGCCTCCAATCACTCTTTCATTCGTCCCAACTGTGGTTCGCCTTTTTTCGAAAAATCCATTCTTCCATTTAACGAAGGTTCTAGACTTGAAATCAAGAAAATGTTCTATGCTTTTTGGCAGTCCTCTAGAGAACCAAGCAATATTCCACAGAACGACTTCTACAAAAATATGAACAATTGATAGTCTGATTGTGATATATACAGAGTGAGGTATGCAGTAAGAAGTATAGTCCGTTTCCCAGTAAACTCTGATGACTCGTTAGAGATATGTGCGGTCGCATTGTCCTGATGCATTACAAAGTTTGGCTACCTCTGGGCGCTTCTGTTTTACTGCTGCCGTCAAATTGTCCAGCCTAGTACCGTATCTTCCAGAAAAGGTACTGCTGCTGTGCGGAAACAGTAAATAGGTACTCACAATAGATAATGCTGCATTAGCTCAATTTACCCGAACATTTAGGCCATTAACAAAACTATATTCCACCAAACAATTGTGGATAGTCGAATTGGACACATGAGCCTGACCGCCACTTCACAAGTAGTTTTGCGCGCATTCGTTTTGATTAACATCATGATTCCTCTTTATCACTACAGACCGTTTCCGCCCACTGCCGAACTTCAAGAATGACTCCTCCATCGTCTCTAGGCTGTCTCCTCAAGGCTTAGGAAACAACTATGCATCATGTGCCCTGATAGGGCATTGCACCTGTAGATATCACAATCAGGCTATCAATTGTTCATATTTTTGTAGAAGTCGTTCTGTGGAATATTGCTTGGTTCTCTAGAGGACTGCCAAAAAGCATAGAACATTTTCTTGATTTCAAGTCTATAACCTTCGTTGGATGGAAGAATGAATCTTCCGAAAAAAGGCGGACCACAGTTGAGCCAAATGGAATATAAATTGTTTAATTGCAGCTGGTTCTGAGAAATTTTTGCTTACAGTCGACTTCCAGAATCAACGGAAACTTTTCGTACAACCTAGTTCATTGGATTGAGGAATTAGTAGTGTCTGCTTTTTTCGCCAATGCCAATTATTTCGCATAAAGACGCCAATTATTTCGAGGAACGTTTATATTGTTCAGGCTAAAGTGGGTTGGAGTAACCTCAGCAGAGTTTCATACCCCGCGATTTGATCGTCTCTGTGATGCAATAATGCCGACCTCTCCGACTAATGTTCGACAGTCTTGAGTTTGACAGCGTCTTCTTCACGAGTTCTATCTAAGACACCAGGCGAAGGGGTCTACGTAAGCCGCACATGGATGCCACCTACAGCAATTGCAGTTCCAAGAGGTCTCTATCCGAGAACGGTAATGTTCGCTGTGTTTGGTGGGAGTGTACGAGACCTGCATCACTACGATCTTCTTGATTACACCATGACAGCATCACCTTTGACACATGCACCTACTGTTTACAGCTGCATGGAGACGCTATGAAACTCGAATAAATGCGATGTCTTGTAGATGATGTTTTCATGCTTCACGAAAACGCCCACACGCACATGTTGCGAAAGAAATCGAGACAACAATTCCCGGGCTTGGCTTCCTTATTCTACCCCGACCGAAGCTCATTCTTCGCATCGAAGACGCCTGAGTTCTGATGGGAATGTATCCATAGTCTTGCAAATTGCTGGGACAGTTGTAGAGGGTTGTATTAAGTATTGCCCTCAATGGGGGACGGTACGAACGTGCGTCCGAGGGTGCGCGCGGCAAATTGCGCGGCCAAGTTCGTGACGATTTGTACGACTGCCGCGCCAACTTTCGAGGCACAAACCCGAGGTAGTGTAGTTTAGTAGGGTTAGATGATCGTCCTAATCCACTCTATTCCAAGTTTGGGCCCCCAATGATAGGCGCCATAGTCGTTCAAATAGTTACGATCTTCGCCGCGCAATTTGCCGCGCGCATCCTCGGACGCACGTTCGTACACATACCCGCCCTGAATAAAGCTGGATGTGAAGAAAGTTGTGCAGTCGCGGTCTCAGAGCCCGGCATTGCTATTGTAATTACTCCGCCTAGTAGTAAGGATATTATGCGCATCGAGATGTGTAATGTCTTTATAAGGAAACTATGAAAGAGGTGAAATTGAAATATGAAATTTTAGGCTTACACTGATGCTTTTTAGTTTCATGCAACAACTTGATTTTTCATCATGTGTAAATGTATAGGTTCTCTGAATGTATTTACGGATTAGGCATATTTCCAGCTATCTAATTCTAACGCAAAGCAATGGGTACTTCGATACTCCGACTATAACGATGTGAGTATTCTTGTTGGTGAACTCATGAAGTCGCTTCTGGAACCTGATTGTACCACAATTCATGTCGGCAATTTGACCGCATCAGTATCGGTAAGCTTGGTGTTGTCAACATCTTTTTCGGTAAAAAAAGTGTTAACTGCAGCTGCATCCATCAGCTGGACGAGATAATCCTGAATGCATCGAGGTTATCGGGTTCGTTCGCTCGGCTAATATGGTAAACATACCTGTTAACGGTGTTCAGTTCATCACAACGTCTCCTACTCGATCAGGTCGGTTTCCGGCTTTGAACTATAATTTATTAGATAATCGAAAAAAATTGAATTACTGGCAATACTCTGACTTTGCTCTCCCTTCCCCATCCTTTCTTGATATAAGGGCAAATAGTCAGGGAATAGGGCGACACTTGACGATGTGGTTTTTGTTATGAAAGCTGGCCGCAATGGGCAACAATTGTAACCAAGGGTTGGTCAATCAATTGGTACTTTCGGTTACTACAAACTTCGACTGGTGAAGCTCGTTCTGTTCTGTCTCATTTACTCATTGTTTGACTTGAACATTGCGCTTTTTTCAAAGGCAAGTTCACGATAATTTTGGGGTACCTTTTTTTAAGTTGAAAAATGGAAGCGTCGATGTAGGGCGGACATCGGTGGCGAGAAAAGTGAAAAAATCTTCTTACCGAGAAAGAAAGCTTTTCAAAAGTAGTGGATATAGGGGTTGTACGAGATCACCATGACAAGAATGGCATGTGAAAAGTGTTTGGACGAGATTTCACTTGCACCATCTGCGCAGAGAGCTGACTATATTAAGCAAAAACTGTCTGAACCTGCCTTTCGCTGTCGCCACAGGTTATGACAACTTGTTTTAACTTCTTTCATGGAAGTTCCTTGCGATAGTGCGATCTACAACGTCCACTATGAGTGTGGCATTCACACGATACAATCTGTGGCCCTTTATTGTTTCCTATCCAGGACGTTTTTCGATCCTATAACGGCAGGTAAGGTATAAGGAGGAGCCTGGATTCATACTATGGGAAAATCTCAGGAACCATTTTTATCGTGAACTGTGCCTTTAAATTCATCTATCCAGTAAATTCTACTCTGATGAAAACAATTCCCCGTTTATAGGGGTCATTTCTCGTTATGAAATCTCTTTCTGCTAATTGTATGCTTGCGGTTTTTACATAAGAGCATTGGTTTAGATAAACATGGGTCAGCGAATCGCTCTCCAGATGGCGATGAGCATGAATTCGTGCGAACAGAAGAGCAGGGAAGCGAGGACTTGCTCGGTACAATGGGTCCAGCTCTACTAGAAACGGTATGAACTTCTTTATACAACTGAATGTATTGGCGGCACAATTCTCCTGCCGACTTGCTAATAATGGTAGATGAACAAGGGTACGACAGGTAGCCAGCGACAGCTGTCAACTCATAAATTCATGGCTATGTAGCAAAAGGACAGTCATGAGTATGCATCCCAAACTGAAGATTTATCACGGGGCAGATATCCAGCGTTTCTAGCAAAATGAGAATGACTATGTGTGATGTTTAAGACCCCAAAGCTAGTCGGTTCCCAGGAGCTAACAGATTATGGGGCGAACATGGGAATCTGCGGAGATCGCAATGTGTTCTTCAGGAAGATGACGTGTTACATCATGCACTGCTTGGGTCGAGAGGCCATCATTGATTGGTCATAATAGCAGTCACTTTCTGAATGAAGTTGTTCGAATCCTTGAATTTACAATTGGGATAAATGCACATAGAAAAGATTGGCGTTTGTTTTTACGAAACTGATTACAAACTTTACGAATACCAAAGTCTACAAAATAGGGTTCACAAATACAAAATTGACAGCGAATTCAACGATATAGGATTTGAAAACTACGGAATGGGTTGCAGTATGCATGAGATTTACTGCAACGTTTACAAATGCGCACGCAGAATTGCCATTAACACTTCGCCAAAATGAATAGCATGAGAAATATAGCTCAGTAATCTTTTAGACCGAGTATAGAAGTCTTAATTTAGGAATCTGTCGCCATGGTGTTGATCAATGAATCAAAATTTGGTTGTATATCCGCTGAAAAAAAGGATGACGACTTTTGCTTGATTCTTAATAGGGTATGAATTGTCTTATGTAGTGTTATGGTGTTGGTGCTGTCCTGATAAACAGTGTCAGTTTAGTTTCCCGAAAAATTGCCCGATTTCGTACCCGATTTCTCTACCCTGTTATCGGGACCGGATGAACAAGCTGAAGCCCTACACTTCACTACAGTGCAAGGTGCACCACCTAGCTATGGTCCAGTAGGTAAGTAAGCGTTTTCTGAAACTACGCACTTCTCTGAAATACCGAAATTCAGTGCAATCATGGGTAAGGGAACACGGTTTCAATATGGACTTCCAGAAGATGATGAGACTCTTGCGGAAACTTCCCGACCGGCCACAACTGTTCTACCAAGTGCGTTTACTTGATCGCTTTTTATTACTGAAACAAAAAGACTACTTTATTCATTCATTGTAGCTGGGGCTTCTCTCATTAATTTAATGTTTAATTACCCAAGTTTGAGGTGCCGTCTCGTTCGAACGACGGTGTTAATCCATCCGTTACCATGGGTCACAACCCAGGCGGAGCTCTTGACGAGATCGACCTAAACATGCTGAAGGATCCTGCCGGAATTTTCGAACTAATTGAGGTTGTCGGGAATGGAACTTATGGCCAGGTATACAAGGGTCGTCATGTCAAAACATCACAGCTAGCTGCTATCAAAATAATGAACATTAACGAAGATGAAGAAGAAGAAATCAAGCTAGAGATAAATATGTTAAGAAAATACTCTTACCATCGCAACATTGCCACGTACTACGGTGCTTTTATAAAGAAACTTCCTTCGTCAACGGGCAAACACGATCAGTTATGGCTGGTCATGGAGTTCTGTGGAAGTGGATCTGTCACAGACCTTGTGAAGAGCAGCAAAGCATCTTCTATTAAAGAAGACTGGATCGCTTATATATGCAGGGAAATCCTCAGGGGCCTTTATCATCTGCATCAGAATAAGGTTATTCATCGAGATATTAAAGGACAGAATGTCCTTTTGACTAATAGTGCAGAGGTGAAGCTAGTGGACTTCGGCGTTTCTGCTCAACTTGACAAAACGGTTGGACGAAGAAATACGTTCATAGGGACCCCATACTGGATGGCTCCAGAAGTGATAGCTTGTGATGAGAACCCCGAAGCTACATATGACTCACGATCTGATCTTTGGTCCCTTGGGATAACTTCCCTGGAGATGGCAGAAGGTCATCCACCTCTTTGTGATATGCACCCTATGCGTGCGCTTTTCCTTATTCCTCGTAATCCTCCGCCGAGGTTGAAACGCACAAAGAAATGGTCAAAGAAATTCGAGTCATTCATTGAGACTGTTCTGATAAAGGATTATAAACAACGACCGTATACGGATCAGCTTCTTCGCCATCCTTTTATTAGAGACCAGCCGCCTGAACGAAGTATACGAATAGCTATCAAGGACCACATTGACAGACATCGCCGCATCACCAAAAAAGATGCAACCGAATACGAATATTCGGGAAGTGATGACGACGAACCGAACTCCTTGAAGCCCCTCACGCGTCGAGACGAAGCAGCATCCATGATACCGGCAGACAACACTTTGCGGAAGGGCTTTCAACGAATCCAAGAAGCCAGTCGAGGCGCATTTGAACATGCTGACGCCCAACATCCAAAAAGAAGAGCGCCAAATCATGACCGACCAACAACTGCTAACCCTATTCATAATGCGTACAGATATTGTGTGGATGGACGCAGTCGCGAGGAACAGGTGAAAATGCGTGCGCAAGCCGCTATACCTCGCCCTGTGGCTGGTAATATTCGAATTGATTCTGAAAGACGTCAGCGGCCCTCTAGTCATCATCAGAGGTCTCCGCAGCAGTCACATCCTGCTGCACCTCACCTGGCAGACCTTGCTAATTACGGCCGAAGGCAGTCGGAGCGTGGAGAACGTAAAGAGAAGGATAGAAGTGTCACGAAGGAATGCGCAGGAGGCTACAGAAGTGCAGCGCCAGTGGCTCGTGTTGCAGCTAATATCACAGTTGGTCCGGTACAAAAACATAGCAAGCCACTGTTGCACCAACCACAGTCGAGACCCGAGGACTTGGATCTGCTCGCTTGCGAGCTGTCACAAATAGGCCTTTCTGCGAGTAGTAGGGGTGCTGCATCACCTCCTCCTCCTGCTCCACCACCTCGTGACGCGTCCATTGCTAACGTGACCAGCTGTGATGATACTTCTATTGAAGGAACATTGCGTGGTCCGAACAAACCTCTTCCTCCGACACCCACCGAGAGTTCGCCTTCAAAAGGTTCTTGTGCAGAGGACAGTGTTTTGCATGCAAAGAGAAACAGTCGTGATTTGTCTCGACCAAACATGGTGAAGGCGTCGAGTTTGCCTGACCATGCGCCCGCAAGGGCTTCCTCCGATTTTGAATTAGGAGATAGCTCGTCTGATAGCGGAGCAGATGACCATGAATTTCGAACTTCTGCACGTCAGCCTTCGGGAAAGAAATCACTGCTGCCAGATGTTACTTCTTCCTTCCAAGGAAATGGTCCATTGGCGTTACCGGATTTGCTGCCAGAACCGCGAGAAGTGAACAAAGTAGATGGTCAGAGATTTTGTGACGACTCATTAGTGGAGCTGTCTGGAAGTGCCACTGCCTGTACGGATGGCTCGAGGATCTCTCTTCAACAACAACCGCTTTCCTCGAGAGATCGAGAAAAATCGTTTGTTGGCTTCTTTGGAACTGGAGCACTGGGAACAGGAACTGTGAATCGTCCCGGTAGAGGACAGAGTGCTAGCCAGGTTCAGGTGAACGTTAATCCAAACTCTCAAAATGGGTCTAACCTGGAACCAGATGCTCCTGAAATCAGGAAGTACAAGAAAAAATTCAGTGGAGAAGTTTTGTGTGCATCCCTATGGGGTGTGAATCTTCTCATAGGAACGGATGGAGGACTCATGCTGTTGGATCGCAGCGGTCAAGGAAAAGTCTACCAATTAATAAACCGAAGACGATTCGAACAAATGGCTGTGCTCGAGGGACAGAATATACTCATCACTATTTCTGGACGGAAGCGAAGGATCAGAGTCTACTACCTAAGTTGGCTCAAGCAAAAAATTTTGAGGACCGAGGGATCCGTTTCTGGTGCACCTACGGAAAAGCGAAATGGCTGGGTCAATGTCGGCGATCTCCAGGGAGCTATTCATTTCAAAATCGTCCGTTATGAACGCATCAAGTTTCTTGTGGTGGGCATGGAGAGTAGCATAGAAATATATGCATGGGCACCCAAACCATATCATAAGTTCATGAGTTTCAAGTCCTTTGGATCTTTACCCCACTTACCACTCATTGTTGATTTGACTGTGGAAGAGAACGCACGTCTGAAAGTTCTTTACGGATCTCACGAAGGGTTCCATGCTATTGACTTGGATTCTGCTGCCATATACGATGTCTACACTCCTTCGAATTCGCAACAGAATATGGTTCCGCATTGTATTGTTGTTCTGCCCAATAGCAACGGCATGCAATTGCTCCTCTGTTATGACAATGAAGGTGTGTATGTAAATACGTATGGAAAAATGTCAAAGAATGTGGTGTTGCAATGGGGCGAGTTGCCCAGTAGCGTCGCTTATATATCAACTGGACAAATAATGGGTTGGGGGAACAAGGCTATAGAGATTCGGTCTGTCGATACGGGCCACTTGGATGGTGTTTTCATGCACAAAAAGGCTCAGAAACTAAAGTTCCTGTGTGAGCGTAATGATAAGGTATTCTTCTCGTCTGCAAAAGGTGGTGGTTCTTGCCAGATTTATTTTATGACCCTAAATAAGCCAGGTCTCTCGAACTGGTAGGTGCTTTCGCTTCGCATTTTTTTCACATCTCTATGTTCATTTTGTGTACATAGATAATTTTTGCTCATCTGACATTACTGTATCCTCTATCGCTTTATGATCTGTAAGTTGCTTACTTGAAGTGAGTTCACTTTGTTGCTGTGCTATACCGAGTTATGCATCAATTTTTGCTTACCTGATATTTCTCTGCGAATTTTGTCGTTATTTCTTTCAGATATGTTCACATTAATTAACCACAAAACTTATTTATGTTGAAGGTTCAATAAATTTTGTTCATTGATAACTAATATCATTTGAACTTTTCACAATTCTTCTGTGATAGGTCGATCCTCGATCACAAAAGCTCTTGTGTCCCTAACTCTAGATCTCATCAATAAGTACAAGCTATAGCTAGAAAAGCGGAGAACTTTTTAAAAGTTTCTATTTTTTTGAAGTTCTTTATGCTGCTCAATAGTACGGAAAGCTAGCAAAGACAAGATGGGGACGTCTGAGGCAGACATGTTTGGTGCAGACTTCCACCACATGCACGCATGTGGACGCATCAGCTTAACGAATTTTGAAGACCTTTCGAGGCCGGGTCTGGATGGCAAGCAAGTTTGAATATGTTTTGCAACACAAACTGCACTGTGCGATCACAAGCTCCCCACCCTTTGGGTATTGAATGTGCCGTAGCGACAGTAATTGTTCATTGTAATATTTTGCCTATGTAATGTACCCCGCTGAACGAAAAAGTAAGCATGCAACGAAATGGTTCCTCAATCGGTTTGAAATAATTCATTAGGAAGTGAATCGATTCCGCAAGTATGCACTGGCTATCGGCATGGATCACGTCCTGCATGAAGCGGCACGAATTATTCGTGAAGAGATCGGGCAGTTAAACGCCATGGCTCAGAAACATGGAGCGTACGTTGCGACTGCCTTTGTAATGTGAGTTCTTACAAAAACCGTCAGCAATGTTTTATTCAAATCTATCTTTTCAGGGAGAACCCAAGAGAGACCCCGGAAATCGCTCAGTTGTGATCCTTCTTGGTACTCGAATCCATTTCAAACATGCAATCGTAAAGGGGTTTTCCTTGAGTTTACTGGGTTTGGTGGGCTGATGATCTTACAGAAAAAAACCCAGTTGTTGTTTTTTTTTTTTGCCGTTGCTTTGAAAAAAACTTTGTGGAGTGAGAAAACTCCGTAGAGGATTTCAGCACTATGTTACAAATAAATACAAAAAGCGCAGATGATCAGCCATCTCTAGGCTCTTGTTGGACTTTTTCGAGAGATTTCTATCTCGGGCTTGATTCTTCCGTATAAATGGGATACACTCTTCTACAAAAAAAGAACTGAGGAACGGTAACATTTATCTAAACAATTTTCCTACTTCATAATGAGCCACATTTAATTCAACATCTCTTCTCTTTTCATCTTAATTGGTCGCATGGTCAGCTTCCTACATTAAACAGAGTAGCCTTTCTTATCCAAGGCATTTTGTGGTCGTTGCGGTTTCGGTAGAGATTCGCGCGCATCGACCTTCAAGTAACGCTTCCATTTATTCCATATCCCAAAATTAACTACCACACAACATGGATGAATTCTTTCAAGGGTAAAGGAACTTCAGTCTTATTGTATACCAAATACATGCATTCAGGCGATAGATACAATGAACAATTCCAACTACTCGGTGGAGGGGTGTAACATAACAAATCTCCCGAGCTCATTTTTTTCTTTTGACTTTTTCCAACGCCGAGCGGTTAGATGAGTTGTTACCGGAAGGCAAACTCTCTAGTGGTCCGCTGCGAGAAACAGAGTGAGGAAACGACCATCCGATAGCTCCAACGTTCTCCTTATCAATGACGCCACTGAAATCCCAACCATATCAGAAATCAACAAGAAGACTTATTTAGTAAATTTTATGCACATTTATGTGATTGTCATTTCTTTGAGGACGTGGCTAGAGTTTTGCTTCCCTTTTATTTCGCGTGATAACTCCAACTGAGAAAGAAGCAAAACTCGAGCCGTCTTCAAAGAGATGGCAAGAATGTATCCATTATGTATATGTAGAATGTATGCAGAATGGCCAAGGAAGAGGTGAGAGCTTGTCCCCGAACGCGATTGGGAGCGGCTTGCCATGGTGCCGCGCCCACTCGTGTTCGTTCCGTGAGGGGGAGGATTTAAACTTCACTGCAAGATTAACTGGAAGTTTACGGTGATCCAATCTCCCAAAACTACTGTCCCTTGCCTTGTGAATTCGGGCAGCACACCCATTGCTCTCAATACTGGAATAGGGTTGAGCACATTTAAAAAATACCAGTGGGGCCTTACTATTGTCAAACATTCAAGCATATTATCATGTACAATGTGCGAGTTAGTGTTACGAAGCATACTATGTCAATTGCATGATTTGCAGACTACTATAAGCAGATACTCTGGTTCACTAATTTAGTCATTTATAAAAAAAACTCAAAAACAAGAACTCACAAAGTTGCCGAATGCTGATCCAGATGAGGTGGAGAAAGCTCGTCATCAATCACGATCACCTGAAACTGAGGGAGCACCTTTACTGATTTTTCTAGTGTTTCTCTCGAGACACTCAATCTACTCTGCACCTCAAGCATGTACATCTTAGAAGATAAGCGAAAATAAAAAAAAATAAATTGGAAAAGCTTATCGATGGTGAAGAACTGTATTCAGATGGCGCTTCAGCTGCTGCTTCTGCCGTTTCAGCATCGTTAGCAGCTCCTTGTGAACACGGATTCACAGACAGCATTGTCGAGTCATTTGTTAGACGGTATAGGTGAGCAGCTAGAACAGTGTCAGAAAATGAGGTGGGCCGAAAAAGAGGAAAAGTAGACCAAAATACTCCAGAACCATTCATGCCTTGTATCTCAACAATGCACTCTACCCTATCATGCCCGTAGAGTCACCATCGGTGCTGGGAGCCAGAGTGTTCCGTGAGCCTCTACTAGACAAGACGGACAGCTCGACGGACAGTCAGCTACCAACCGGCTGCCCTTCAGCCCTTTTCATTGACTCCTACTTTTAGCTGAGATTAAAAAATGTGGCAGATTAGCTGTCGATTGGATGCTACCATCGATATTACTTCCCACAGATAATGGGTCAGGATTAGGAACATTTTCAGAGTTGATTATACAAATACTGGTATAATGAGAAAAAATCATACTAGAAATAGAGCTTGAAGACAACTCGAGTTAAAGGCACAGTTCACGATAATTTTGGGTAATCTAGATTGGGAGACAAAAAATGGAAGACAAGATTGAAAAGAGTGCGATGAAGGCGAAGGAACTGCGTGAATCGGTGTTTATAAAGTGAAAAAAGGCTTCGAAAAATCGTTAAAAAGGGGATTGGACGAGAATGAGACCAGAAGAATGAAGGAGAGTGAGGCGTTTGGATGAACTTGGGCAGTGCGTCATTGCGTACGTGTGGGCCCTGGTGCAAATAACTGACAACGGTAAGCAAAATTCATTCACTTACAAGCATAAGTAAACAAAAAACCCTGGTAACAGCAAAAATAGATGTTTTTCAGCCTCTTTGGGGAGGGAATTAAAGAAGGGATCGCGGCAGCAAAAACAATAACAGAGGACAAAAGGATGGGAGAAAAACGTCTCCTTCACTCGACGATCCGCTGATTGTGTGTGGGTCCCTAAACCAATAATTGCAATCTGTATCGCCACGACAGTCATTTGACGTGACATCGATCGTAGGGCGGGGAGGACAAGCGAGCCGGGAACAGTGCTCCCACTATGCCCTGCCCGTCGAGTTTTTGGGCTCGAGAGAGTCCTTTCTATCACCCTTTGGGAGCCACTGAGTATTCCTGGGGAAAGAACTTAATGACCATTTTTATCGTGAACCGTGCCTTTGAATAAACGAAAAATTTCATAAAAACAATGTTCTCCGGAATTCCTGAGAAGACGTGCGGAAATTCAATAGGAAAAATCAAAGGAATGGGAAACATTTCTGTGCAGGTTGCAACAACAATGGAGGTAATTCAACACCATTTTAAATGTCGCTTTTGAGAGCTAAGTCTAATCCTAATAATGAAAATGATGTTGAATAACACTAGCTTGTTGCTCAATAACCTTCAGCGCGAAAATGTCACACCTGCGGGAGTGTCTTGGGGGAGTAGGATCTTAAAAAGTAAATCCTACTTCACGGAAGTACCTGCATGGAGTGATGCGTGCCGAGCAGCGCATTTGTGCGATGGATTGCACGACACGAAGACGTATTCTTTCATGTATTTATTTACTCCTCTCATCAAGCTACCCTTACCTTACCATACTCATATGCACTGCTGCAACATACCTCCATCTATGAGTGACATCGATCCAGTGTCTTGGCCTTTTCCTCTATTGTTCATGACTTCATTTGAAGCCTTCGTCTCAGCTTCGATATAATACAGACCTTTCTGAATAAAATTTTTTGGTGAAAAATACTCAGAGAATGTAAATAGTTTTAAATTTTGTTATGCTGATGTTTTTTTGACTATCAAAAGGAGTTGAAACGATTCTGCGATCAGAAATGGCAGCCCAGCCCCTCTTCGCTAGGACCGAGCTGTAGCGAGAAGGCAGGGAGTAGATCGAGTAACAGCCATATAAATAGCTGGTGTTGAGGGATTGTTCAATCCGCATATGCTGAGAGGGTTCGGGAAAGGAGGACCTTTTGTGAAATTATGACTATTTATTCAGTTCACTCGATCAGATAAATCAAATTCGAAAAGAGGGAAACAGGAACTAGTGAACCAGGGAGTAGAGATGATGCCTCTATCGTGGCAAAACGGAGTNCTGGTGTTGAGGGATTGTTCAATCCGCATATGCTGAGAGGGTTCGGGAAAGGAGGACCTTTTGTGAAATCATGACTATTTATTCAGTTCACTCGATAAATCAAATTCGAAAAGAGGGAAACAGGAACTAGTGAACCAGGGAGTAGAGATGATGCCTCTATCGTGGCAAAACGGAGTGAGAGGAGAAGTTTCATTTCGAATCCCCAGATTCCGTCCGTTCTTTGACCCACCGGCGTGCCCTATCCACCACGGAAATCACACGCAAGATTCGCAGCCGAGTTCACCCTACACTTACCTTCTCCATCTCCTCCCTTTCCTAACTCCTTACATTGCTCCTCCACTGTCTCTTCTAAATGAACGTAAGTGATTACAATTTCACGGAAACCTGTGACCAAATCAATTTAATTTCCGGAAGAGACAGGTTGAGAGGAAGGAGCTAGGTAACTGTCTGTAATACTAGCCTAGGCGCGCTCGCTAGCTCAGCGAAGGACTGGGCATTGCTTATGAAAACTTGGACGGGCAAATCAAAAACTGAGTCGAGAGTGAAACTTTGTCAAAGCCTAGAGAAAACAGGAGTATCAGGGTGTATACGTTAATCATGCACAAAAAGTTTCTGAAATAACGAGTAGGATGTCTCGGTGAGAGGCTGTAGGCGAAAACGAAATAATGTGATCATTCAGGATTGAATACGTTGTGTCCAAATCCCCACGGTAGCAGGCATGTTCGCAGGAGCAGTTTCACGGCACTGCCGCACGACGGATCACCCAGCCGAACGGATTTCCCTTCAAGTGAATCACACATACAGGCCATTTGTACGTGCGACCCTCGCCAATATCATCATACGTCTCCGCCCTCAACCCATCACCACCTACAGCTAGCCATTGTAACAACCTCCGAATCACCCAAAACTCGAACTCTAATTACGTTTAGCTTAGTGGATTGTTTCTAATGTCGCTGAATTACTCAAACAACTTGAGAAGGAAGCAAGCAACGAGTACAACATGAGTGTGACCTGCACTATGCTAACAAGTGCTCCTGTTGGTACTTCGGAGTCAACCAAGTTAGAGTTGGCCGCTTGTGATTCTTCACCGAAGACGAAAGCAGAATGTACCATCCCTACAAAATGTATAGAACATGCGACAATACGAACGAGGCGAATTACATGAAACACGATTAAAAGTGAGCAAGGACCTGTCTCATGAAGATATTTCCAAATGAGATGATTGAGCTCACTGCTTGAGAACGACATGAACTGGCAAACAGACTCCTGATTGGCCTAAAATGTCTTAATTCAAGCTAACTGAACGCGGCAAGGCATTATTACCATCACTAGAGGTTTCTGAAACAACAGTAAGACTAACTTATCAGTAGCGATTTGACCTAAGAGTGCTTCAAAAACATGCGCTTGATAACCAGAGAGGTGGCCATAAATGGAGGAGCGTGAGATGCTGAAGTGTGCTTAGAGCTTCCTCAAGATTAAGAGTAGTGTGGCAAAGGGTACTGACGGAGTTTGACAACAGACAGGTTCAAAGTCCACCGAAACTGTCAAGTAATTAACGAAGGTCCTAAAGCGACAAACCACCCACACCGTAGTACTGAGGTGGGTCGTAAATCGTAGTTCGGCGGTTATTATGTTAGATGACCACAAGCGCGCCACGGACTGTCTTTCATAGTCCGCCGGCAGGCCCGCGAGCGCGCACGTGCCGGCCTTGGGCGGCGCTTGCCCTTGTTTACATACTGAATGTTGATCGATACTGCAGGCCGAGTAGTCCCCCGGACGGAGCGCGCGCTCGCGGACCGGTCAGTGGACTATGAAAGCAGCCAATGCCCTAATTTTCACCTGCCGCAATATACGACACATGAAAAAGGGGCTTTGAGCAAGGACACGGGAGGGGTATTGAGGCAGCTAGGGACCAGGTGGTACATTCTTGAAAATGGCGCACAAACTAAGTCCGCTCCAGTGCCAGAAAAATAAATGGATGCCTTCGTAGCCCGCCTACCGGGGGCGGCGCTTTCCACTTGTTATAACTGAATCTTGGTCGAAATGGTTACCTTCGTAGTCCGCCGACCGGGGACGGCGCTTGCCACTTAAATGGATGCCTTCGTAGCCCGCCTACCGGGGGCGGCGCTTTCAAATGGATGCCTTCGTAGTCCGCCGACCGAGGGCGGCGCTTGCCACTTGTTATAAATGGATGCCTTCGTAGTCCGCCGACCGAGGGCGGCGCTTGCCACTTGTTATGACTGAATCTTGGTCGATACCGCAGGCCGAGTAGTCCCCCGACTTGCACGCGCGCTCGCAGGCTAGCCGGCGGACTGTGGAAGCAGCCAATGGCACGTAACTAAAACGCCACGCAACCGCACATGGGTAGCGAAGGATGCTCTCTGATGCCCTCCGCTCTGTAGCACTCATCTCGGAAGAGGTGACATTTTACCAATACTCATCGTCCATAGGCACGATGAGGATTGTGAAACGTACGCGGGCGACGGCTCACTTGGTGATGTGTTGCACGCGTTAGCAAGAGCAGCCCAACTGTTCAAGACCTTATAATAAAAAAAAGCTAAAAAACACTAAAAAATGAAACCGAAATAAAATTGCAACCAGCAATGACTCAAG
>UZAF01016220.1:97655-111259 GCA_900617895.1 Haemonchus placei | reverse complement strand
GACTCGGATTTGCAAAGATGAACCTAAGGAGAGATTGGGCAAAAGTAGATCTGCATCAAAATCTCACCATAGAGCTGAATAATTCCTATTCAGGTCGTCTTTTCGGATGAAAAGAAATTCAATCTGACGGAAACAAGCGGTACTGACGCGACTTGAGGAAGGAACCACTCTACTTCAGCCGTCGCAATTTCGGTAGAAGTCTATGGTGTTGGGTGCATACTGCAATGATGTCGTGTTGGATCTATCTGTCGTGAGCTGCAGTATGTATTGCAAGGATTACCAGAACGTCTTGGAGCATCATCTAGTACCCTTTCTATGCCATCGGCGTCATCTCAACTATGTCTTTCAACAAGACAACGCCTCCATTCGTGTGAGAAGTGCAACGGATGAGTGGCTGCAATGCCAATAAATATGCATCCTGCCACGGCCAGCCTGCAGTCCCGATCTCAATCCAATGGAACATATCTGGGGCATAATAGTCAGACAGGTTTCTACGAATAACCGTCAGTTCCAGGGAATAGAAGAGCTGAACCGGGCGATTATCGAAGCATGGAGAGCAATCGATGAGGAACTCTTCGAAACCTAGTTTCTAGTATGCCACGAAGGCTCTTTGATATTGCTCTTAAACAAGGAGGAGCTGTAGATTATTAACTGCTGTACTTATGCCATCAACATTAATAAATCATTTGCTTTCTCAGGGTGACCATATAATTATGAAACGGTGCAAAACCCGACACTATCTTTAAAAAATTCGTAAAAAATTCGAGGTGAAGGATACTGCGACCAAAATTTGGGTACGGAGGTACTTTGTGACGAGGAACCTACCGGTGTTTGAAAAAAAAATTCCATTCCGGCTGCTTTCTCCAGAATCGCAAAAATCTGGGGTGACCTTATAATTATGAAACGCACTGTATTAAGAAGTTCAGATCCGGAAGAAATACGGATGTCAGAATGGTGTCGTCTCCAATTTGGTAGTGCCAACACCTTCCCTCTAGCCTTTGCTCCATTCCAGCATGTATCTCGGAAGCATGAAACTTTGTTTCACTTCTACTTAAACATATTTCAGCACTCACAACCAGTCTAAAACCTCCATTAGCATGCGCAAAAAGTGAAAAAGGAAACGTGTGTGGCAACAACAAAGCCAATTAAACGAAAAGCTTCGAGACTGATTATTCCTCTTAGAACTCATCAAAGTGTTGTCAAAAGGGACATAATTACAGGACCGTTAAAGAGCGGATACTCATACGGGAATTTGGAGAAGAACAAGCTGGCAATGCAAAAATGTCCTCGTAGCAGCTGATTCTGCCGCTTTCTGGACACGCGGAGAAATCGAGGTTACGCCTATGAGCCTGAATCATTGCTTTATTCGGCCGGTAGACAGATGACATGGGAGAAAAAGGAAGGTGTTCGCAAAGTTATGGTTAGCTCGGGGAGCATAATATCCGAAAACACAACACCTTTTACATTCGCTGATGACGACAAAGGAAGTGTACCCTTGTTCACTAAATCTGGCACAATCCTGACATAAAACCACAGCTATCACCATCGAAGTCATCAATATTCGTCAATGAGCACGATTTCACTGTATAGTAGTATAAGGAATGTGACCATCTGATTGTCCCAACCTACATAAATCCAATGATCCACTTTTATTTAAGAAGTGTTCACAGTAAAATGTGTTTATTCGCTCAAAAGACGGTCTTTAGAGAAAAAGATGATTGCTGTATATGAGAGCAGCCCAGCATGTAAAGTTCAACATGAAGCGACAGTTCGCATGATAACAATAGTAGTGTCCACCTCCGTATTAGGTTGGCAACTAAGACCCGCTGCTGAGCTCCATTTGTCTTTCCGAAATCGTTAAATGTTCTTGGCATCATGTCACGGATCGTTCAATCATTTGATTTTGAGATGTTCTACCAAAACCTGAGTTTTATTTTCATTTTATTAATTTCCACGTTAATTCAAATTGATCTTAAATCATCGGAATGAAATGTAAGGCTGCAGAAAAAATTAACTCCTTCGAACCACCTTTTTTATTTGAATCAAAATTTCAAGTCTGGGAAAGGAAACTGCTTGCATCATCTGTAATGGTAAGGCAGTGAGCCTGTACTCACTCGCACCAGGATGCCAGTGTTACTGCCAAGAAAAATATCGAAGAACAAGGCATTGGCTGCTTTCATAGCCTGTCGGCGTGCGTGCCGGCGAACTATGAAAGCAGCCAGTGCCTCGGCACGCCGGCACGATCTTGTCTCTCTTTGTTTACAGCCCTTTGAAGGGGCTGACCGACTGTCTGCTTCCCTCCTCCCAACTGTGTGTAGTTAGTGTTTCAAAGATTAACAGCTATTGGCAGGATCATTCCATTCCGGGTATACAAATTTTTTCTCTTAGACATGACGAGGAACGTTTATCACTGAAGCCCGAGAAAATTTTCACGAAGTCGTTATGAAACCTGAGATGCCTCCAGCCGTAAGCCAGTATGAAATCATTTATCTATTTTAAGCTTGATGTAGCAGTTTATCTCGACGTCATCGCCACGTCTGTGAGAATCTGTCTGGAAAACTGATGGAAGCGGTTGTGTCTTTGGTTGGTCTGGAAAAGCAGGAAGCTTTATCAGAAGCCATGAGTAAGAATGTACGGCAGAGGTAATGTTTATATACTGCTCCGGCCCGCCAGATCCCTTGGCCAAACCGAGCAGTTCTATACAAGATCAATTACTCTACTAATATGAGATCACAGATGCCTGCACCAACAGCCCCCCCCCCCTTAAGATTGACGGTCCTGGTACGATTTGGCGTATGGTCAATCTGAAGGACGAGGCGTCCATACGGGTCGAACGACGCGATACAACGGCAGGAGGCGCTGGTGACGCAGTCGTCTCATCTTCGTCGTCCTTGTCGTGAGCAGGACTGTTTGGCCATTGGGGCAACGGTAGTGTGGATGACTTGACTGGAAGCGAGTCTGGTGAGGAATTGAATGGCATGTCAAATGCGTCTGTTAGATCAATTGTTTCTCCCAGTGAGTCACGCGAAGTTGATTGGAGTGGCGCTTCCAGATAGATCCTTACACTAACAAGTTGTACAGCGTACACCCGCCCGTAGAACATGCCCGGGAGACCATTTGGGTTGCCCGGAGCAGAAGTCGCGAGCGAAGACAACATCATCTGGTTTAAACTTCTTTGGCTTGGCACCATGCCGTCGGTTAAACTACATTTCCATAGCCATGTCTGGCCCAGCTTCTGACGCATGGCTAGCGTCGACCGATGAAGTTCTCTGCGGGAAATCGTCCATCTGTTACTGCGGTGCACGGGTGTCCCTATAAGTGCAGAGAAATGTGAGTATAGCATCCACAGCTGGTCCATTTCCTTTAATCTTCACGATTGAGCGCTTGAATGTGTCGACAAAGCGTTGTCCATTCGACTGAGGATGGAACGGCGGCAGCCAGACGTGCTCAATTCCATTGTTTCGGCAGAAATCCTGGAACTAGAGGAGATGCATCGAGTTCCGTTTTCTGAGACGATAGTCTGGGGAAGTTCGAATTGCGCGAATAGACGTCGGAGTCCCCTTACTGTTGCCACAGGGGTAGTGGAAGTCATTGGTATAATTACCGGCCATTCGGAGAAAGCGTCGACGGCCACTATGTAAGAAATACCCTCAAGTGGGCCTGCGAAATCAATATTAATTCGGCTCCATGGCGCATCCGGGCGAGACCACGAACAGAGTGTGTTTCTGACGTGTGACTTGGCGGTTTCCTGGCACGTGGCGCAGGTGCACGCGAGCTTCCTCGATTCGTCGTTGATCTACGTCCAGGATACGTAGCTGCGACCGGAAGCTTTCCGATTCATTCCTGGATGTCTTCGTGGACTGCTTCCATAGCAGTTGGCTGGAATGCGGGCGGGATGATGATGCGACTATCGAAGTGTGGGCATCTTTGTTGCCTTGAGAGATCAGTGCTCGGATGGACGTAATTGGCAACGGGGGGTGATGGCTTCTTCGGTCAAATGTTGTGAACGATGTGGTCCAGGACTTGAAGTAAGCAGTCGTCCTCAGTGGCATGTGCTACATTTGCGGCAGTGACAGATGAACGGTTGACGTTGTCGCGGAGGATGGGTTGACGTCCCTGGCGATTTTGGCGATTACGACGTCTTTTTCCAGTAGGAGTGAGCAAAAATGAGCGAGAGAGCGCGTCAGCTTGTCCAAAGCTGGTAGCGCTGCGATACTCGATGTCAAAATTGTAGGCGTACAGTATGAGTCTCAAGTCGGTTCGCCGAGTATGCAGGGACTCCTTTCATCGACCCAAAAATGGGAGTGGCTCATGGAGAAGGGTGAAGTGGCCTCCATAGATGTAGCGGTGAAACACGCGGACAGCGTAGATGAGCCCTTCTTTTCTATTTGCCCGTAACTTTTCTCCGTAGCGGTAAGAGAGCGGTTAGCGTGGTAGACGGTTTTCTCTGATTCATCTGGGTAACGATGGGAGATGACCGCCTTCACAGTGTGTTTCATAATTATAAGGTCACCCTCGATTTTTGCTATTCTGGAAATAGCAGCCAAAATGGAATTTTTTGGCAAACGCTGGCAGATTTCTTATCACAATGAACCTCCGTAAAAGAATTTTGGTCGCAATATACTTCACCTCAATTTTTTATGAATTTTCTGAAGATAGTGTTGGCTTTTGCACCGTTTCATAATTAAAAGGTCACCCTGAGAAAGTAAATGAGTTATCAATGTTAATGGCATATGTACAACAGTTAATAATCTACAGCTCCTCCTTGTTTAAGAGCAACATCAAAGAGCCTGCGAACAGCATACTAGAAACTGAGTTTCGAAGATGTTCCTCACCGATTGCTCTCCATGCTTCGATAATCGCCTGCTTCAGCTCTTCTGTGCTCTGGAACTGGCGGTTATTCGCACAAACCTGTCTGACTCTGACTATTATGCGGATTGAGTTCGGAACTGCAGGCTGGCCATGGCAGAACGCTTATGTTTAGGCATTGCAGCTACTCAGTAGTTGTACGGCTCACTGGATAGAGGCGTTGACTTGTTGAAGGACATAGTTGAGGTGACAGAAGGGGTGCTAGATGATGCTCCAAGACGTTCTGGTAATCTTTGGAATCCATTCTGCAGCTCACGAAGGCTAGATCCGACGCGACATCATTGGAGAATGCACCCCACACCATATGACTTCCTCCACCGGAATTGCGACGGCTGAAGTAGACTGGTTCCTTCCTCAAGTCGCGCCCATAGTACTTGTTTCCGTCAGGACCGACCAAGTTGAATTTCTTTTCGTCCGAAAAGGCAACCTGAATTGAAATTATTGAGCTGTATGGTGAAACTCAACTTTGCAAATTCGAATTTAGCCTCTTTGCAGCGATCGGTGATTCGCGGCGCCTTCTTCATTGCTTGCCTGGTGATGTTCTCGCATTTTCTTACTGCTATTTAGGCTGCAGTTTTCGACAAAGAGAGATTTAATTCCCACCAGATCGGGATCAAGGAGGAGGTACTATTGGAAACAGCGAAACAGAAAATCTTCCGCTGGCACGGACAGTAACCTTGCATGGGCGTCCACAGCTGCTGTTAGATATAAGGACATCGGGGCCCTCCAGAAATCTATGGATGGAGCAGAGGGATCTCCCTGTTTGCCTGAAAATGGCTCGCTTACTGAGCTCAACTTCATAAAAAGCCCGAATTTGAGCCTTCCCATCGAACGAAAGCAGACGACCACGAGCCATGTTGACAGTCAGGTTTGGAAATGTGTTTGCTACACGTGCTCACCCTTATAAGTGTCTTCAAACACGAAACTTCCTCTCCTCCAAGAATAATTATTCACTATCTTAAGGTGACCTTATAATTATGAAACGGCGCAAAAACCGATAAACTGCTCTAAAAAAGTTCACAAAAATGCAGCCGCTGCTAAAAAACGTGTAACCAGGTTATTCATGCTGGGGTATCCGTTCATGATTCTAGAAAAAACCATGAGTGGTTGCTTCTTCTGAGAGTGCAAAATTCGAGGGTGACCTTATAATTATGAAACGCACTGTATACCATAGTCTGAAGCGTCGGCCGCGACGACGATTGGTAGGTTTGGGTTGTAGTGAGTCGTCAGGACCAGGACCGACGAGAGCACTTCCCTGGCGCGTTCGAAAGCGGCGTCGCATTCGGGGTTCCAGTTGAATGGAGTGTCCTTCTTGAGTAGTGTGTCGAGCGGTGCACGGAGCTCTGGAACGAACGTTCCATATTAGTTGATGAGACCGAGGAACGACCAGACCTGGGCGGTATCCTTCGGTTTTGGCATCTGAGTAATGGCATCGATCTCCTTGGAATCGGGTCGGCGTCCGGCAGCGGTGATGACGTTCTCGAGGTAGGTCAGCTGGGTCATCGTGAAGTGGCACTTGTCGGTGCGGACACGGAAGCCGTATGCGGTCATCCTTGGAAAGAGGGCTTTCATGTTGGCGTTGTGCTCGGAGAGGGTGTGGCCGGTAACGATGACTTTATCGAGATAGGCAGCAACGCCGTTGAGTCCAGAGATCATGGAGTCGATAATCTGCTGGAAGATGTCAGGTGCTGACTTGACTCCGAATGGCAAGCGATTGTAGCGATAGAGTCCTCGATGCGTGTTGATTGTGAGGAGCTCCTTGGAGTCGAATTCGACCTGTAGGTAGGCGTCGGCGAAGTCTGTCTGGGAGAAGATGGTTCCGTCATTAAGTTTGGAAAGGGTGAAGAAATCCACTGCGGTGTGCAATGAGTGACGTAGCAGTGTGTCGTTGAGCCCAGTCGAAAAGTCGACGCAAAGCTGGATGGATCCATTGGCCTTTCTCACACAACGATTGGCGCAGCCCATAGCGAATGGTCGACGGCAGAGATGACATCCTGTGCCGCGTGTCGGTCGATCTTGGCGTCGAATAGCGGTATAGAGGCGTAAGGAACCGGCCTCTTCTCGATGGAAACCGGGTGAGCATCAGGCTCGAGTTAGAGCGGCGTCTTGCTTTTGGTACAGCGTCCAAGTCCCGACTTGGAGTGAAGTGGTGCTCCAGCGTGGCGATCGTCTTGTCTCGGATTGCGTCGTAATCCAGCATCTGTACCTTCTGGATCTTAAACCAATCTCTTCAGGACTTAGTTGAAGTCCGGGATATGCTTGATCCATGTGATGCCAAGAAGATCATAGTCGTCAGAGACGTAGCAGACGTCCTGTCCAGGATGAGCCCTTCCTTGGTTGTCCATAACCACGAAATTGACAGATCTTCCATGAATTGGCAATGGCAGACCGTTGGCTCCTTTGAAGACATCAGAGATCATCTGTAGACGCGGGCTTAAGAAATGCATCTAGGTTGGACGAGAGATGATGGTGCCGGTGTCCAAGTGGAGGCGAGTGGGATGTCCACTGATGTGATCTTTCAGGTACTATCGAAAATCTCCAAAGCGGCGCATGGCTCGTTGATACCATGTGCGAAACTTAGTGACTGCTTGGTGCGAGGTCGGTGCGCAGTCCTTGACTGCTGAGCGGCACTGGTAGCTTTGCGGTTTTGTGGACAATCTTTCTTCCAGTGCTGCTGTAGGGAGATCGGACATGGCGATTAATGGCGGAAGTCGGGGCTTGGTTGCGGTAGTTTTTTTTCTTGTGGACGGTGCAAATTCCCGGTGAGTTGGAGGCTTCGACGATTTTGGAGTCGTCTCTGACCGACTTCCAGGCTTCTTGGCCAGATCGTCGACAGTGGCCCTCCCGTCTTTGACCAGCTTGGAAGTGAACGCGGTAGTAGGCCAGCTCCGGGGCCTGGAAGGCGAACACCAGGGCTAGGCATTCTGGCCTATCCTGGCTGATGTCCTTTTTTGGCTTCCAGAGCGCGAGCCTTGAGTAAGTTGACGAAGTTGTCAATGTCTTTGTTGGAAGAAAGAGAAGTTCATCCAGAGGCACTCGACGGGATGGAAAAACGTTTTTCTAGGTATCGAATAGCTTTCGGTCTTCAGCGTTTCGACAGTGTCCGTCCAGTTCAAGTCTCTTGATTCCTCGGTCAAGATGTGGCGAGCGAAGCGAGTGCGACGCGAAGCGTTTAGCGCATAGACGATCAAGCGTGTCTTCTCCACCTCTTCCATCCCTGACATTCGACCTCGAAGACGTCCTTGGGCCGTTAAAGCATAGCTTGAAGCAATTGTCTTGTTCAGCATCGTAGGAGAATTTTTCGATTCTTCTCGAGATCCAGTCGAATAAACTGTCTTGCGGTGCAATTGTAAACGTTTTCATCTTCTGGAGCTGATCAACGAGCAGCTTCTATTGATTGGCAATCATCTACAGCATGTCCTCTTTCGGAGGTCTTCTGGCATTCCGGCGAAGGCGGCGTAGTCCTTCGAGTTGTTGTCCTGATGGCCAATTGTTGTATCCTTGGTTGGTCGGGTAGAGCAGGAAGCTTTATTAGAAGCCAAAAGAATGTACAAAAAAGTTACAGTTTGTATACCGCTCCGACATGCCAGATCTCCTGGCCAAACCGGGCGGATCAGTACAAAACAAGATCAGTTGTTCTACTAATATGAGATCACAGATGCTTGCCCCAACAAAAACCATGACGGGACAGGTTTTTAGATATACCAGACTTCTGAAAGCTGGAATGTACGCGCACGATGATTAATAGTGAAAGGAGTGGTTTCTGACCTCACGAATAAATGTCTCGAAAAGTGTTCCTTCGGAGGCGTGAGGCGCGCAGAGATACAAAGTGACTTCGGCCGTACAAAGGTCCCCACTCCCCCTGTACTTGAGAGTAACGATTACTGTACTGTACTTGTGCGATTACGGACTCAATGGATTCATTTATGCTGGCGAGGATGGAACTCTGAAGCGGAGCTCTCCTACAGTTGTAATTTTCCTGGGAATTATGCACCTTTTACTCGCTTGTAAACGGTATGCCGACAGCAATATGGACCTGCTTCACTGATGTTTCCCTCTCGCTGAAAGGTCCCAGCCGGTTAGCTACTCGACTACGTAGGGCATTCTCAAGTAGTGGACGAGGAATTGAGTTGCCGAATAAAATTCGCCAATACTTGCCCAGAGACATTGTTGGATACAAGATCTGCACTCCTATCCTCCTGGGCTAAGTCGATAAATGCACATTCTATTCGCATTCCCGCATAGGTTCGTGAAAAGTCTGCGAATGCAGCTATTATGCTGCCCATCGACTTAGCCAAAAGCTAGCATTCGAGTGACTGAGAATATGCGGGAGGCGATTCGTGGGCGCCTTAAAATCAGAGCTCTTCGCCCACTCCGAGATAGCCTGGCCAGCTACACCATCAACAAGCTTCCAAGTTAGAGTCTGGCAAGCTACTCGTGGGCACACATATGCCAAAAACAGTGATATGAATGGGTTTCATTCATCTGGACCTAAGGGAGATAGCAATACGGCAGCGTTGGGTAGGACCGCTTGGGATAGGCTGCCAAAGTCTCGGAGCCAAAAGAGGTTGCTCAAAAGGGGAAGGACCAAGTTGGCGATTTGTACTTTCAATGCACAGGCTTGCATCGGAAGCGTGTACAGAAGACTTGATGAGCAAGCCAGGAAGATCAAGCATGTCGTCATCGGACTGATAGAGACGAGAAGGCATCGCCCGCTACACGGTGTATCTGACACTGGAGAAGAACTGTTACTGGATTGTGCGATAGTAGAGGCATCGGCGGCGTAGGTGTCCTCGTCAACACGCACCTGGCCATGAACAACAGCAAAGCTTAAAAACCGAATCTGACGTTTGCGATTAAGAAGATGTGGCTCAACTCCAGCCCAAACAATCTTCGTTGCCTACGCACCAATCTGAAGATACGAAGAAACGGAGTTGGAACCGTTTTATGATTTGGAGAGGCCCTACAGGGAAGACTATACTTCTTCATATTCTTTCTTGATTTCAACGCCACGATTGGCCTCAGAAGAACGACTGAAGAGCTCCACATCGGGACTCACGAAATGGAGTGCATTGAGCAGGGTGAACGACTGTCCGAGTTTAACATGTCGACCCACACCATCCATGGTTACTCGCAAGTCCAGAAGTCTTCTTATTGCGATGGCCATGGGAGTCACCACGTGGACAGTTGCATAATGAGATAGACCACATCATATTCAATCGGAGATTTTGCGTGAAAGACGTCGCTATTGTCTGCCTCTCAGTAAGTGGAGCGAGAGCTATGAAGTTTAGCGGAAGACCTCCATCAAATGAAACCACTTCGCTTCCCTTGCAAGTGAATGGGAATTTCCGTTACCGACAACATCGATGAAGAATACAACCGGCTCGGCGAACATCTTCACGATAGTGCTAGAAAGGCAGAGAGTCTAAAAGTAGCCAAGAGGCGATTCTCTTCGGAGACTCTCGAGCCCATACGCCGGCGCGAAATCGCGCGAACTGTAGGCAATCATCAACAAACGTCTGAAGCTATGCAGAGAAATGATAAAGAAGGATCTGAAAGAGAGAAGAGCAGACGTTACGAACGAAGCCGCCGAGGCTGGAAAGATCATTCGCAAAGCCCGAGGTTTTGCTAATTACAACATCAAAGGACTTCCCTTCGTCAACCTGACGGAACAGTTACTGCATTTCGAAGGGCAATGGAGAAGGTCAACTACGACTTCTACTCGAATCTCCTCGACAGCACATCCACCTGCTTACTCACCATTTTCGGCGAGACGAATATATCGCTCCATCGGTTCTCCCTAGCGAACTCGACATGCCATCACGTCGATGAAGGATGGTTCCCATGGAATCAAACCAGAACATATCAAGTCTTTGTTGTCGTCAGAACTCTGGCTAAATTCTTCACGCGGTACCTGTCGGAATGCATCGAAGTATCACAGGAATACAGGGTGCAGCTATGCCTGACTTTCATCAATTTAAAGAAAGCGCTTAACAATGTCGAGACAGAAACGGTATTTGAAGCCATATGCAATAGGTGGGGATGCTCGCGAGCTCTACGATAATTTCACGACCAAGTTTCCATGAGGAGTTTGTCAACGTGAAGAGAGGGGCTCCGCAGGTCAGTACCGTTTCGCCAAAACTATCCACTGCCAATTCGGGAAAATCATGCATCATTTGGAATAGGCTGCCCTGGGAGTGAATCGATGAAAAGTCGATGGCTGCTACCCGCATCACCTCCGCTTTGCAGATGACATCGTGCTCACAACAACGAACATAGAGCGGATGGAACGAATGCTGACGGAATTTTACAGTGCTTGTGGTAAGATCAGCCCGAGACTGAACTCAACGAAGACGATCCTTACTGGAAACGAACAGGTACCTTAGGCTCGTTTTACGCTAAACAAATATCTCTAAATGCTCTAGCCACTTGTATCTAGGTCGAGAAGTTAACATGATGAGCGACCTAACTCTGAAGCCGATCAGGAGGGAATGAGCCGCATGGGCGCATCTTAGTGTATCGAGGGAGAAGTGAAGAAGATAAAGAACTCGACACTGTCCTTCCTGCTTTTACTTACGTCTCGAAGACTCGAGCTCGACGAAAGCAGTTTGAACATGTTGTAAACCTCGCTTAGCGCGCTGGGAAGGACAATGCTGGGAATTTCCCTATAGACTGAAGGAGGAAATCCACAGCTCCGAGCTCTGTTCACAAACGAAGATCAGAGATGCTGTTGCGCACGCTAAGAAATCGAAGATCTGGTGGGCCGGACACCTTACGCGATATCATGTTGACCGTTGGACCAGCGAGGGGGGGGGGGGGGGGGTGGTTTACTGGCTGTGTCCCTCGGGACGTCAAGCGAATACAAGGACGGCCGTTAGCGCAATGGTAAGACTCTTGTCGAAAGCTTTGCACGAAAGGAATTCTGAGACTCTTGCCCCTCTAGGTAGGACGGTCCTCTGTACCACACTGGCTCGCGACAGGGACAACGGTTGACATTACTGGTATCTGCTCGAGGAAATTGATGATCAACGGGACCACAGGTAATACAGCTGATGCCGATAGCAAATTGATCATGCAGCGCTAACAACCAATTAAGTCGCTTGCACCGAGTTGCGACGTGACATTGACGATAAGCCAGATTTGGAATTCGTACAAAAGTTCGCACATCGTCTGAGTATTGCTTACAGTGCCCGACATCTTTGTTTTGAGAATAACGGTGGCCATCAATGGCCTGGGTTGGTGAGCTCTACAGACTATAGATCGTTGTGCAGCCAACATTGACCACACTGAGCAAAACCACTGTGTCGATCGCGGCACGAATTTTTCGGTATAGCAGTCTCAATAGTCTGACCACTCATGACTACTTATTTGTTGGTGCCTACGCTGAACTTACTGTGTTAGATTATATCAATTTTGGTGATATGCCTGTTGAAATGAGAACTTTTAGTAAAGGTTATTTGAAAGCAAATTGATTTCTGCGCTAAAATATTCACTTCATTAATATCGCGCTTGTCACTCCATCGCTACAATTCTGTATCTTTTTAAACTGGGTGAGCTGTGAATTGCAAATTCATGATCGTGACGACAATAATATGTGACATATTGGCTGCCAGTGCCTCAAAATAAGGGTTACTTTAGCTTAGTCAGCAGTGCGTTATTCAACGAAATAAAACAACAACAATAACTTTCTCGATACATATGAGGCTTCAGGTACGGTGAACCCTGAAATGTTGGTTATACATGACATGATTAGAATGATTCTGATCATGTGAGTACTATAATCGCTTCTGATATCAATAATACAATCAACCAAGGATGTGATCGCAAAACAAACAAGTAACAAACAAATGAATACGGGCTAACAATATCTTCTAATTATCAAGAGAACCCAAAAAGGCTGTTCGCGTAAACCATGGGCGGAACCATTGGATGAGGTACTGCTTCAAACGTCGTGAATTTCGGCTAAACACAGTGGCATTACTGAAGATCCAGGAGAAACCGATAGAACGATGGGATAAAATATACCACGATCGACTTTCTTTTAATCTTGGCATAACCTTTGACTGATATGTATGTAATTTGCTACAGCCTTTCCAAGATTATAAACTTTATTGGCTAACCTTTCGGCGAGTTCGCCTTCGTCAGAGCCTGAAAAAGTCGAAAAACCATTGAGACAGACTCTATAATAAGGCGAGATAAACCTAAGACAGTTCTCTAGACTAGAGAGCCCTCGGACCCGGTATACAAGAAGCTCACCTTGATCTAAATCGCCGAAGCGTTAGATCGACCACCCAGTGTTTACAGTATGCGTACAATGAGCAAGCCTTCCTCCTTTCTGACCTCACCGTAATCTCAAAATTCGCAGAGGTCAGGAAAGGGCGCGATGTCACGGGTTGCGGCCGTACGCTTTTCCTTCCTGTTAATTTGCGGGTCTCTAGCTGCAATCCAACACGCCTCAAGTGCTTTCCGCGCAGTAGTCTCCGTTTCTAGTGCCAAGACGGTTACTGACATTCCCAGTGGTGTTTGGGTGCGAGACTTTCTTAGCCCCTCCAGGTGTTCTTTGATTCGGGAACGAAGGAGGCGTCCTGTTTCACCAATATATTCAGCACCACAGGCCTGGCAACGAATTTCGTAAATAACTCCTGCTCTCATGCAATCACCCCATCGATTGGAAGGACACACAAGGCAATCTGGTGTGTCATACGAGATGTCGTATAGGCGATTGCGGACCAGTT